>CAWUDS030003915.1:0-54830 GCA_963859935.3 Lathyrus sativus
GACAGTCCCGAAATTCTATTTTCGACCGTTACCTGACTTCCGAGTGTCCGATTTCGATTCCGTAAAAAGTTGCGATCTCGGAATTCAAGGTATAACCATAATTTCATACTTAGGAGGCCGTCCAACACACTTTCACTCTTTAAATATTTTAAAACCCGATTACTTCCAATCTCAACAGCAGATCGTGGAGCCTCCTATTACGATACCACTTCGACCTTCGACACCACAACACAATAATTCTACTCGCGATCTCACGAACACGGAAACTCACGTCCTTCAATCAATTGATCCATCAAATCATTAACTCTTGGAAGCGAACACTTATCCTTGACAGTCACCTTGTTCACTTATCTATAGTCCACCCAAAGCTTCACAAAACCTTCTGTCTGTCTAACCAACAGAAATTGGTGCACCTTACAGTAACACACTCAAACAAAAGAACCCTTCCCCCAGCGGGTCTTCAAGTTGACTCTTCAACTTCTCCAATCCCAATACAAACACGCCATATGGAGTCACCAATATCGGACTCGTTCCAATAACAAAGTCAGCGTGTAAGCTTTACTTCACACTCTGATAGTAAATCACTTACTTCCTCAGGGAACCTCCGGCAATTTCAACTAATTGACAAATCCCAATTTTCTCACTTTCCTTCTCATTTGAAGTTTCCGTCAAAATAAACATCTCAACACCGTATTACGCCAACTCCTCAAAATAATCCTTAAGCACTTAGCTTAACTCAGGACAATTCACCGCTCACGCCACCCAAGCTTGCAAGACACATCTATCCCATCCAACACAATCCCGTCTACTATTAACAAGAGATTAAGGGTGATCAGTTCCTCAATTTGTTAATAGACAGCCAAAATCATGATGGGGTTACAAACCATCTTTACCAAACTATGATAGCATTCCTCAACACACCGTAGCATTCCCGGAGAATTACAAACTCCTCCCCCACTGGAATCATTCCTGCTTCTGCAGACAAGGTTAGGAAATAAACACGTACCGAGAGTGTTTTCACACACATGCCGTATACTAGGGATTTAAACCACAACACCAGGTTAAATAACACACAGTCTCCATCCCAACGGACAGACTCAACTCACTCAACAACACTGGCCGGACGGACCGACCTGCTCTGATACCAATTGTAACACCCCACTTTCCCGTATTAAATAAAATATAAATATCTATAATAATAATCAGAGTTTTCACCAAAAGTGGGATATCACATCTCCAAATTTTATAAAAATACTTTATTCATTCTTTTCAAAATAATACAGCGGAATTTGTTTAATAAAATAAAATACATCAAATTCATGATACGTCACAGGATTACAATAAGTTTGACATAAAACAGTTAAAACACCCACATCCCGTGTTACGTATCAGAGCATCCTACGACTCGACGGTCACACCACTATCCAAGTTAGCTAAGCACCTGGATTATCTGTACCTCCGAAGAAGCACAGACCACAACAACAACAAAGGGGTGAGAAATAATGATCAGAATATAATGGTAATGTAATACATGTAAACAAGGTAGTAAAACACACCACCACGCCAATATTCACCCCAACAACTCCATATAACGAACCTACTGTTCAAATTACAATATAACATATTATAATGCAAATATGCAACTCAACACCATGCATGTGGTACCGACTCATTGGTTCATTCAATCGAACCCACCATTCTCCACAAAGAAGTACAGGTGAATCACTTACGCTCCATCCGAGACATGATTCAACCCCACCATTCTCCCACAACGGAGTACGGACAGATCACTTATGCTCCATCCGAGACATGATCCATCCCACCAAGACACCATGATATGCACACACCAATGCATAACTATTATGTTCAGCACACTAAGTGCACACGATCCACCTGATCGTATCATTATACATCACATATATATACATAGATATAACATGCACCAACACCATATAAATCAATCAGTCAGTAAACAAGTTCATATTCAGTCACCAAGATACAAACACATCCCACTACTCGGGGATACACGATCCTACTGATCACTACATACATATACATCAACTAATTGTCCACCAGTCATTATTACGGGAAACATGCACTATCACCAAGTACACAAGTTAGTTCCCACACTCATCATTCTTACAGTGCATCAAGGCCAAAGGGATCACACAAGCCCAAGCTCAAGGCCAAAACAACACAAAGATCACATTCTGGTTCTGCTACGTTCGCTGGCATTCGCCAGGCGAACCCTCGTAGCGAACCTTCGCTGGCATTCGCCTCAGCTCGCCAGGCTAACTCTCGCCTCCCTTCGCCAGGCGAAGCTTCGCCAACATTCGCCAGGCGAAGCCCAGCGAATGCTGCGATTCACCAAGTTTCCTCACAGTTCTGCAGTGCTATTCTAAGTCGAACTCAGCCTAACTGCTCACTTCCAATTCATAGCTTATGACTAGTACCAACAATATACGATATCATAACTTATTGGTTTCTAAGCCACATTCCCAAATCAACTCTTAGACATTCTACCGATGCCTCAAAGGGTCACACAGAATCTCCCTAAAAACCGTAAACCCAGCCTATACGCCAAATTAACCAAAAACAATAATTCATCAACATTGACCTATACTCCATCACTATCAATTACTAGTTATCATCAAACACAAAACACACCAATAAACATATACTTACCAATTATCCTATACTTCCTACTCTAGAACCAACATTACGGTACATTACCGACACTTCAGAGTCACTCTGAATCTCACCAAGGTCCTAACCATAGTCATTAACGACACTATAGGGAAACAACACATAATTTTCCCCAAAGCTATAATCATGGTCATTACCCACACTACAGTAACAACACAGAATCTCACCAAAACTCTATTTATATTTACTATCAACACTACAGTAACAACACAGAATCTCACCAAAACCCTATTTATATTTACTATCAACACTACAGTAACAACACAGAATCTCACCAAAACTCTATTTATATTTACTATCAACACTGCAGTAACAAGATAGAATCTCACCAAAACTCTATTTATATTTACTATCAACACTACAGTAACAACACAGAATCTCACCAAAACTCTATTTATATTTACTATCAACACTGTAGTAAAAATATAGAATCTCACCAAAACTTTATTTATATTTACTATCAACACTACAGTAACAACACAGAATCTCACCTAAACTCTATTTATATTTACTATCAACACTGCAGTAACAACATATAATCTCACTAACATCACCATAATATATATACACCAAATTCACCAATACCAATCAACAATTCATCAATGTCAAGCATCAATTTATCATTAGCAACAATAATAACAAGCACGCCAATATAAAACTTCATAGATCGGAATTTTACTACGGGGTTAAGGAATCCCCTCTACCCTGTACATGTATATACCATCCCAAATCAAGTTTCTCCCCCTTACCTTGTTAATCGGTTGATCGATGAAAGAATCCTCCAAGGTTTGGCCAATTCTGATTTTCCCCCGTATCCTTCGTTCTTCGCTCCCTTTTCCGTTCCCTTTTCCGTTCTCTCCTTTCTATCGTTCTTTTTCCACTTTCTCTAACTTCTCCCAATGTATCGTAAAACTACTAACCCCTCACATTCTCTATTTTAATTCTCTAATCCCAATAATAATAATAACTTAATAATAATAATAATAACTTAATAAAATAATAATAATAATAATAATATTATTATTATCTCACCAAAATGATAATAATATTAATAATGAATATAATAAATATAATAATAATAATAATATCCCCACCAATATTACTATTAGTTATTATATTATTATATCTACACCAATTCACTACCAATAATCCTCCCATATCAGGGACACCCACCAATAATAATATTCATACTAATGATAATAATCATAATAATAATAATAACAATAATAATAATAATAATAATAATAATAATAATACCACCAATATTACTATTAACTATTTATATTATTATCTCCACACCACCAATGATCCTTATATATCAAGGATACTCACCAATCACATGCCAACACACCCCTCCTAAGGGCACACCAACATAAAAATAATTAAATTAACACCAAAATGACTAAATAAATAAAATGGGTGTTACAACTCTCCCCCACTTTAAGTATTTTCGTCCTCGAAAATTACCTGATGGAACACTTCCGGATACGCTTCCCGCATCCTTCATTCCAACTAACAGGTCACACTGCCTTCTGCAGCACCTTCCCCAAGTTACTTTCACCAAAGATATCTCCTCCCTTCGGAGTTGTTTCTCGCTCGTCCAAACGAAATAGCAATGCCTCAACGATCAAACTATTTTCACTTGTACATCATCCACCTGGTTCAATGTACTTTCTCAACTACGACACATGAAACATATCATGCCAATTCATAGCGACAGCGGGAAAAAACGGTCTAACATGTTACTCCTCCCATGCCTCTGCTGCGCCACTCTGATACAAACCACAAAACACGGTGCGAACTTCTGAGACTTCGAAGCTCGACCAACATCAGTCACCGGCGTGACTCTTCAAACACATCTTTCCTTGGATCCTCTTGATCTTTTCATCCATCTCAACATAATTTTCAGGTCTGAGCACAACACTCTCCCTCAACCCATTCCAACACAGTAGAGTCATACACTCCCTATTTCACCAAGCCACATATAGTGCCATTCCGACACTAGGATGGTAACCGTTATTATAGGTAACTCAATCAACGGTAATTAGTCATCCCACAATCCACCTCGATCCAACACCCAAGCTCTCACCAATTCTCTACAGACTCAATAGTCCTCTCTGACTGACCATCAGTTTGCGGATGGTAAGTCAAACTCAACTTCAACTTAGTACCCGATGCTTCCTGTAAGCCCCTCCAAAATCTCAATATAAACCTCAAATTCCCATCTGACACAATATTCGTCAGTATCTCCTCTAACTTCGCCACTTACCCAATATGCATCTCATATATCCTCAACATAGAATAGTTAATCCACTAACAATAATCCAAATTAAAATTATATCTTCCCAATTCTTTGGAAATCTCAACACCAACTCCCACGAAAATACTACCCGATTCCCACTCTGGAATATTCACGGCTGCATCAGACTCAACAGTCTCTGATGTTCACTCTTCGAATTTCGGCAATTCTCACCAGCATATTCAACCTCAACCACTTCTCTCCTTATCTATGGTCACCAAAACAATCTACTCAAATTCGGTTACTTCTTCATAGCACTGGGGTGGATACTCCACCTACCCCAATGTATTTCTTCACGAGTACTTCTACTCCCCTCAACAACATCTGGTACACATACTCTATCATAACACCTCGTGGTATTATTTCCACAAACCCGACAATCCACTCTTCGACTCTAATTTATCAATTTCAACTAATGCACTACTTAACCCAGATTTCTGACTTTCTCGATTCTTCTCAAGGATATCACTAGTCAGATCTTAATAATAAAAGCTTAACTTCATAAGAAGTATCCTTACTCACAAAGCGCATATTATGAAATTTCTCAATCAGTTCTACCTCTTTTCACCATCATCTTCGGTATGTACAAACATTTCCAACTCGCCGCATCATCTACCACCTCCACTTTACCAAAAGGGTAATTCAACTCAAAGTCGTAATCCTTCAGAAATCCTAATTATTTCCTCTGCCTCATTTTCAACTTTTTCAAATCAAACAAACACCTTAAACTCTTAAGATCACCAAACATCTCCGATCTCAGTCTGAACTTTCGAAGCCTCCGACTCCGGTACAACCACAATAGCAACCAACTCTAAATCACTGGTCGGATGGTTTCTCTTACACACTTCGAGTTGCCTTTTGCATAACTGAAACTCGCTGAAGTTGTCTTTAGCAAATCCCCTAATTATATCAACAAGCATCACAAACACCACAATTAGTTCTATCGGATTCGGCAGAACTTTCCTTACGGAAGTATATCACCGCTCTTTTTCTAACACTGATAACCCCAGTTCCTTATGCTCAACATAATCCTCTATACTCTTCGAATATATCCAAACATCCTTGATTAACGCATCCATTGACTTACTCAAACAAGTATGGAACATCCCATGACAGACCGACACTCAATTCATGAGTTATGGCGGGAACACAAACCACACGCTCCGCGTCTACTACAAATTCCAACTATAGTTCATCAAAAATTAACTTATCTCCATGCCACTACGGTACCAACACATAGAGCATTGCAATAGCTTTCCAACGCTTCGAACCGGGCGTCATTCCGAGTTACGGTTCTCCCGTTACGACAAAAATACCACAACAACATTTTCTGCTCAGGGCACTTCGCCAGGCGAATCTCGGCGAACATGACAGTCCCGAAATTCTATTTTCGACCGTTACCTGACTTCCGAGTGTCCGATTTCGATTCCGTAAAAAGTTGCGATCTCGGAATTCAAGGTATAACCATAATTTCATACTTAGGAGGCCGTCCAACACACTTTCACTCTTTAAATATTTTAAAACCCGATTACTTCCAATCTCAACAGCAGATCGTGGAGCCTCCTATTACGATACCACTTCGACCTTCGACACCACAACACAATAATTCTACTCGCGATCTCACGAACACGGAAACTCACGTCCTTCAATCAATTGATCCATCAAATCATTAACTCTTGGAAGCGAACACTTATCCTTGACAGTCACCTTGTTCACTTATCTATAGTCCACCCAAAGCTTCACAAAACCTTCTGTCTGTCTAACCAACAGAAATTGGTGCACCTTACAGTAACACACTCAAACAAAAGAACCCTTCCCCCAGCGGGTCTTCAAGTTGACTCTTCAACTTCTCCAATCCCAATACAAACACGCCATATGGAGTCACCAATATCGGACTCGTTCCAAAAACAAAGTCAGCGTGTAAGCTTTACTTCACACTCTGATAGTAAATCACTTACTTCCTCAGGGAACCTCCGGCAATTTCAACTAATTGACAAATCCCAATTTTCTCACTTTCCTTCTCATTTGAAGTTTCCGTCAAAATAAACATCTCAACACCGTATTACGCCAACTCCTCAAAATAATCCCTTAAGCACTTAGCTTAACTCAGGACAATTCACCGCTCACGCCACCCAAGCTTGCAAGACACATCTATCCCATCCAACACAATCCCGTCTACTATTAACAAGAGATTAAGGGTGATCAGTTCCTCAATTTGTTAATAGACAGCCGAAATCATGATGGGGTACAAACCATCTTTACCAAACTATGATAGCATTCCTCAACACACCGTAGCATTCCGGAGAATTACAAACTCCTCCCCCACTGGAATCATTCCTGCTTCTGCAGACAAGGTTAGGAAATAAACACGTACCGAGAGTGTTTTCACACACATGCCGTATACTAGGGATTTAAACCACAACACCAGGTTAAATAACACACAGTCTCCATCCCAACGGACAGACTCAACTCACTCAACAACACTGGCCGGACGGACCGACCTGCTCTGATACCAATTGTAACACCCCACTTTCCCGTATTAAATAAAATATAAATATTATAATAATAATCAGAGTTTTCACCAAAAGTGGGATATCACATCTCCAAATTTTATAAAAATACTTTATTCATTCTTTTCAAAATAATACAGCGGAATTTGTTTATAAAATAAAATACATCAAATTCATGATACGTCACAGGATTACAATAAGTTTGACATAAAACAGTTAAAACACCCACATCCCGTGTTACGTATCAGAGCATCCTACGACTCGACGGTCACACCACTATCCAAGTTAGCTAAGCACCTGGATTATCTGTACCTCCGAAGAAGCACAGACCACAACAACAACAAAGGGGTGAGAAATAATGATCAGAATATAATGGTAATGTAATACATGTAAACAAGGTAGTAAAACACACCACCACGCCAATATTCACCCCAACAACTCCATATAACGAACCTACTGTTCAAATTACAATATAACATATTATAATGCAAATATGCAACTCAACACCATGCATGTGGTACCGACTCATTGGTTCATTCAATCGAACCCACCATTCTCCACAAAGAAGTACGGGTGAATCACTTACGCTCCATCCGAGACATGATTCAACCCCACCATTCTCCACAACGGAGTACGGACAGATCACTTATGCTCCATCCGAGACATGATCCATCCCACCAAGACACCATGATATGCACACACCAATGCATAACTATTATGTTCAGGCACACTAAGTGCACACGATCCACCTGATCGTATCATTATACATCACATATATATACATAGATATAACATGCACCAACACCATATAAATCAATCAGTCAGTAAACAAGTTCATATTCAGTCACCAAGATACAAACACATCCCACTACTCGGGGATACACGATCCTACTGATCACTACATACATATACATCAACTAATTGTCCACCAGTCATTATTACGGGAAACATGCACTATCACCAAGTACACAAGTTAGTTCCCACACTCATCATTCTTACAGTGCATCAAGGCCAAAGGGATCACACAAGCCCAAGCTCAAGGCCAAAACAACACAAAGATCACATTCTGGTTCTGCTACGTTCGCTGGCATTCGCCAGGCGAACCCTCGTAGCGAACCTTCGCTGGCATTCGCCTCAGCTCGCCAGGCTAACTCTCGCCTCCCTTCGCCAGGCGAAGCTTCGCCAACATTCGCCAGGCGAAGCCCAGCGAATGCTGCGATTCACCAAGTTTCCTCACAGTTCTGCAGTGCTATTCTAAGTCGAACTCAGCCTAACTGCTCACTTCCAATTCATAGCTTATGACTAGTACCAACAATATACGATATCATAACTTATTGGTTTCTAAGCCACATTCCCAAATCAACTCTTAGACACTCTACCGATGCCTCAAAGGGTCACACAGAATCTCCCTAAAAACCGTAAACCCAGCCTATACGCCAAATTAACCAAAAACAATAATTCATCAACATTGACCTATACTCCATCACTATCAATTACTAGTTATCATCAAACACAAAACACACCAATAAACATTATACTTACCAATTATCCTATACTTCCTACTCTAGAACCAACATTACGGTACATTACCGACACTTCAGAGTCACTCTGAATCTCACCAAGGTCCTAACCATAGTCATTAACGACACTATAGGGAAACAACACATAATTTTCCCCAAAGCTATAATCATGGTCATTACCCACACTACAGTAACAACACAGAATCTCACCAAAACTCTATTTATATTTACTATCAACACTACAGTAACAACACAGAATCTCACCAAAACCCTATTTATATTTACTATCAACACTACAGTAACAACACAGAATCTCACCAAAACTCTATTTATATTTACTATCAACACTGCAGTAACAAGATAGAATCTCACCAAAACTCTATTTATATTTACTATCAACACTACAGTAACAACACAGAATCTCACCAAAACTCTATTTATATTTACTATCAACACTGTAGTAAAAATATAGAATCTCACCAAAACTTTATTTATATTTACTATCAACACTACAGTAACAACACAGAATCTCACCTAAACTCTATTTATATTTACTATCAACACTGCAGTAACAACATATAATCTCACTAACATCACCATAATATATATACACCAAATTCACCAATACCAATCAACAATTCATCAATGTCAAGCATCAATTTATCATTAGCAACAATAATAACAAGCACGCCAATATAAAACTTCATAGATCGGAATTTTACTACGGGGTTAAGGAATCCCCTCTACCCTGTACATGTATATACCATCCCAAATCAAGTTTCTCCCCCTTACCTTGTTAATCGGTTGATCGATGAAAGAATCCTCCAAGGTTTGGCCAATTCTGATTTTCCCCCGTATCCTTCGTTCTTCGCTCCCTTTTCCGTTCCCTTTTCCGTTCTCTCCTTTCTATCGTTCTTTTTCCACTTTCTCTAACTTCTCCCAATGTATCGTAAAACTACTAACCCCTCACATTCTCTATTTTAATTCTCTAATCCCAATAATAATAATAACTTAATAATAATAATAATAACTTAATAAAATAATAATAATAATAATAATAATATTATTATTATCTCACCAAAATGATAATAATATTAATAATGAATATAATAAATATAATAATAATAATAATATCCCCACCAATATTACTATTAGTTATTATATTATTATATCTACACCAATTCACTACCAATAATCCTCCCATATCAGGGACACCCACCAATAATAATATTCATACTAATGATAATAATCATAATAATAATAATAACAATAATAATAATAATAATAATAATAATAATAATACCACCAATATTACTATTAACTATTATATTATTATCTCCACACCACCAATGATCCTTATATATCAAGGATACTCACCAATCACATGCCAACACACCCCTCCTAAGGGCACACCAACATAAAATAATTAAATTAACACCAAAATGACTAAATAAATAAAATGGGTGTTACAACTCTCCCCCACTTTAAGTATTTTCGTCCTCGAAAATTACCTGATGGAACACTTCCGGATACGCTTCCCGCATCCTTCATTCCAACTAACAGGTCACACTGCCTTCTGCAGCACCTCCCCAAGTTACTTTCACTAAAGATATCTCCTCCCTTCGGAGTTGTTTCTCGCTCGTCCAAACGAAATAGCAATGCCTCAACGATCAAACTATTTTCACTTGTACATCATCCACCTGGTTCAATGTACTTTCTCAACTACGACACATGAAACATATCATGCCAATTCATAGCGACAGCGGGAAAAACGGTCTAACATGTTACTCCTCCCATGCCTCTGCTGCGCCACTCTGATACAAACCACAAAACACGGTGCGAACTTCTGAGACTTCGAAGCTCGACCAACATCAGTCACCGGCGTGACTCTTCAAACACATCTTTCCTTGGATCCTCTTGATCTTTTCATCCATCTCAACATAATTTTCAGGTCTGAGCACAACACTCTCCCTCAACCCATTCCAACACAGTAGAGTCATACACTCCCTATTTCACCAAGCCACATATAGTGCCATTCCGACACTAGGATGGTAACCGTTATTATAGGTAACTCAATCAACGGTAATTAGTCATCCCACAATCCACCTCGATCCAACACCCAAGCTCTCACCAATTCTCTACAGACTCAATAGTCCTCTCTGACTGACCATCAGTTTGCGGATGGTAAGTCAAACTCAACTTCAACTTAGTACCCGATGCTTCCTGTAAGCCCCTCCAAAATCTCAATATAAACCTCAAATTCCCATCTGACACAATATTCGTCAGTATCTCCTCTAACTTCGCCACTTACCCAATATGCATCTCATATATCCTCAACATAGAATAGTTAATCCACTAACAATAATCCAAATTAAAATTATATCTTCCCAATTCTTTGGAAATCTCAACACCAACTCCACGAAAATACTACCCGATTCCCACTCTGGAATATTCACGGCTGCATCAGACTCAACAGTCTCTGATGTTCACTCTTCGAATTTCGGCAATTCTCACCAGCATATTCAACCTCAACCACTTCTCTCCTTATCTATGGTCACCAAAACAATCTACTCAAATTCGGTTACTTCTTCATAGCACTGGGGTGGATACTCCACCTACCCCAATGTATTTCTTCACGAGTACTTCTACTCCCCTCAACAACATCTGGTACACATACTCTATCATAACACCTCGTGGTATTATTTCCACAAACCCGACAATCCACTCTTCGACTCTAATTTATCAATTTCAACTAATGCACTACTTAACCCAGATTTCTGACTTTCTCGATTCTTCTCAAGGATATCACTAGTCAGATCTTAATAATAAAAGCTTAACTTCATAAGAAGTATCCTTACTCACAAAGCGCATATTATGAAATTTCTCAATCAGTTCTACCTCTTTTCACCATCATCTTCGGTATGTACAAACATTTCCAACTCGCCGCATCATCTACCACCTCCACTTTACCAAAAGGGTAATTCAACTCAAAGTCGTAATCCTTCAGAAATCCTAATTATTTCCTCTGCCTCATTTTCAACTTTTTCAAATCAAACAAACACCTTAAACTCTTAAGATCACCAAACATCTCCGATCTCAGTCTGAACTTTCGAAGCCTCCGACTCCGGTACAACCACAATAGCAACCAACTCTAAATCACTGGTCGGATGGTTTCTCTTACACACTTCGAGTTGCCTTTTGCATAACTGAAACTCGCTGAAGTTGTCTTTAGCAAATCCCCTAATTATATCAACAAGCATCACAAACACCACAATTAGTTCTATCGGATTCGGCAGAACTTTCCTTACGGAAGTATATCACCGCTCTTTTTCTAACACTGATAACCCCAGTTCCTTATGCTCAACATAATCCTCTATACTCTTCGAATATATCCAAACATCCTTGATTAACGCATCCATTGACTTACTCAAACAAGTATGGAACATCCCATGACAGACCGACACTCAATTCATGAGTTATGGCGGGAACACAAACCACACGCTCCGCGTCTACTACAAATTCCAACTATAGTTCATCAAAAATTAACTTATCTCCATGCCACTACGGTACCAACACATAGAGCATTGCAATAGCTTTCCAACGCTTCGAACCGGGCGTCATTCCGAGTTACGGTTCTCCCGTTACGACAAAAATACCACAACAACATTTTCTGCTCAGGGCACTTCGCCAGGCGAATCTCGGCGAACATGACAGTCCCGAAATTCTATTTTCGACCGTTACCTGACTTCCGAGTGTCCGATTTCGATTCCGTAAAAAGTTGCGATCTCGGAATTCAAGGTATAACCATAATTTCATACTTAGGAGGCCGTCCAACACACTTTCACTCTTTAAATATTTTAAAACCCGATTACTTCCAATCTCAACAGCAGATCGTGGAGCCTCCTATTACGATACCACTTCGACCTTCGACACCACAACACAATAATTCTACTCGCGATCTCACGAACACGGAAACTCACGTCCTTCAATCAATTGATCCATCAAATCATTAACTCTTGGAAGCGAACACTTATCCTTGACAGTCACCTTGTTCACTTATCTATAGTCCACCCAAAGCTTCACAAAACCTTCTGTCTGTCTAACCAACAGAAATTGGTGCACCTTACAGTAACACACTCAAACAAAAGAACCCTTCCCCCAGCGGGTCTTCAAGTTGACTCTTCAACTTCTCCAATCCCAATACAAACACGCCATATGGAGTCACCAATATCGGACTCGTTCCAAAAACAAAGTCAGCGTGTAAGCTTTACTTCACACTCTGATAGTAAATCACTTACTTCCTCAGGGAACCTCCGGCAATTTCAACTAATTGACAAATCCCAATTTTCTCACTTTCCTTCTCATTTGAAGTTTCCGTCAAAATAAACATCTCAACACCGTATTACGCCAACTCCTCAAAATAATCCCTTAAGCACTTAGCTTAACTCAGGACAATTCACCGCTCACGCCACCCAAGCTTGCAAGACACATCTATCCCATCCAACACAATCCCGTCTACTATTAACAAGAGATTAAGGGTGATCAGTTCCTCAATTTGTTAATAGACAGCCGAAATCATGATGGGGTACAAACCATCTTTACCAAACTATGATAGCATTCCTCAACACACCGTAGCATTCCGGAGAATTACAAACTCCTCCCCCACTGGAATCATTCCTGCTTCTGCAGACAAGGTTAGGAAATAAACACGTACCGAGAGTGTTTTCACACACATGCCGTATACTAGGGATTTAAACCACAACACCAGGTTAAATAACACACAGTCTCCATCCCAACGGACAGACTCAACTCACTCAACAACACTGGCCGGACGGACCGACCTGCTCTGATACCAATTGTAACACCCCACTTTCCCGTATTAAATAAAATATAAATATTATAATAATAATCAGAGTTTTCACCAAAAGTGGGATATCACATCTCCAAATTTTATAAAAATACTTTATTCATTCTTTTCAAAATAATACAGCGGAATTTGTTTAATAAAATAAAATACATCAAATTCATGATACGTCACAGGATTACAATAAGTTTGACATAAAACAGTTAAAACACCCACATCCCGTGTTACGTATCAGAGCATCCTACGACTCGACGGTCACACCACTATCCAAGTTAGCTAAGCACCTGGATTATCTGTACCTCCGAAGAAGCACAGACCACAACAACAACAAAGGGGTGAGAAATAATGATCAGAATATAATGGTAATGTAATACATGTAAACAAGGTAGTAAAACACACCACCACGCCAATATTCACCCCAACAACTCCATATAACGAACCTACTGTTCAAATTACAATATAACATATTATAATGCAAATATGCAACTCAACACCATGCATGTGGTACCGACTCATTGGTTCATTCAATCGAACCCACCATTCTCCACAAAGAAGTACGGGTGAATCACTTACGCTCCATCCGAGACATGATTCAACCCCACCATTCTCCACAACGGAGTACGGACAGATCACTTATGCTCCATCCGAGACATGATCCATCCCACCAAGACACCATGATATGCACACACCAATGCATAACTATTATGTTCAGGCACACTAAGTGCACACGATCCACCTGATCGTATCATTATACATCACATATATATACATAGATATAACATGCACCAACACCATATAAATCAATCAGTCAGTAAACAAGTTCATATTCAGTCACCAAGATACAAACACATCCCACTACTCGGGGATACACGATCCTACTGATCACTACATACATATACATCAACTAATTGTCCACCAGTCATTATTACGGGAAACATGCACTATCACCAAGTACACAAGTTAGTTCCCACACTCATCATTCTTACAGTGCATCAAGGCCAAAGGGATCACACAAGCCCAAGCTCAAGGCCAAAACAACACAAAGATCACATTCTGGTTCTGCTACGTTCGCTGGCATTCGCCAGGCGAACCCTCGTAGCGAACCTTCGCTGGCATTCGCCTCAGCTCGCCAGGCTAACTCTCGCCTCCCTTCGCCAGGCGAAGCTTCGCCAACATTCGCCAGGCGAAGCCCAGCGAATGCTGCGATTCACCAAGTTTCCTCACAGTTCTGCAGTGCTATTCTAAGTCGAACTCAGCCTAACTGCTCACTTCCAATTCATAGCTTATGACTAGTACCAACAATATACGATATCATAACTTATTGGTTTCTAAGCCACATTCCCAAATCAACTCTTAGACATTCTACCGATGCCTCAAAGGGTCACACAGAATCTCCCTAAAAACCGTAAACCCAGCCTATACGCCAAATTAACCAAAAACAATAATTCATCAACATTGACCTATACTCCATCACTATCAATTACTAGTTATCATCAAACACAAAACACACCAATAAACATTATACTTACCAATTATCCTATACTTCCTACTCTAGAACCAACATTACGGTACATTACCGACACTTCAGAGTCACTCTGAATCTCACCAAGGTCCTAACCATAGTCATTAACGACACTATAGGGAAACAGCACACAATTTTCCCCAAAGCTATAATCATGGTCATTACCCACACTACAGTAACAACACAGAATCTCACCAAAACTCTATTTATATTTACTATCAACACTACAGTAACAACACAGAATCTCACCAAAACCCTATTTATATTTACTATCAACACTACAGTAACAACACAGAATCTCACCAAAACTCTATTTATATTTACTATCAACACTGCAGTAACAACATAGAATCTCACCAAAACTCTATTTATATTTACTATCAACACTACAGTAACAACACAGAATCTCACCAAAACTCTATTTATATTTACTATCAACACTGCTGTAAAAACATAGAATCTCACCAAAACTCTATTTATATTTACTATCAACACTACAGTAACAACACAGAATCTCACCAAAACTCTATTTATATTTACTATCAACACTGCAGTAACAACATATAATCTCACTAACATCACCATAATATATATACACCAAATTCACCAATACCAATCAACAATTCATCAATGTCAAGCATCAATTTATCATTAGCAACAATAATAACAAGCACGCCAATATAAAACTTCATAGATCGGAATTTTACTACGGGGTTAAGGAATCCCCTCTACCCTGTACATGTATATACCATCCCAAATCAAGTTTCTCCCCCCTTACCTTGTTAATCGGTTGATCGATGAAAGAATCCTCCAAGGTTTGGCCAATTCTGATTTTCCCCCGTATCCTTCGTTCTTCGCTCCCTTTTCCGTTCCCTTTTCCGTTCTCTCCTTTCTATCGTTCTTTTTCCACTTTCTCTAACTTCTCCCAATGTATCGTAAAACTACTAACCCCTCACATTCTCTATTTTAATTCTCTAATCCCAATAATAATAATAACTTAATAATAATAATAATAACTTAATAAAATAATAATAATAATAATAATAATAATAATAATAATAATAATAATATTATTATTATCTCACCAAAATGATAATAATATTAATAATGAATATAATAAATATAATAATAATAATAATACCCCCACCAATATTACTATTAGTTATTATATTATTATATCTACACCAATTCACCACCAATAATCCTCCCATATCAGGGACACCCACCAATAATAATATTCATACTAATGATAATAATCATAATAATAATAATAATAATAATAATAATAATAATAATAATAATAATAATAATAATACCACCAATATTACTATTAACTATTATATTATTATCTCCACACCATCAATGATCCTTATATATCAAGGATACTCACCAATCACATGCCAACACACCCCTCCTAAGGGCACACCAACATAAAATAATTAAATTAACACCAAAATGACTAAATAAATAAAATGGGTGTTACACAGGACACACAAGTCTCGCATAGACATATGACTCACATACATTTTGTTAAACAAGTGACTTCACACACCCAAATGGAAATGGCGCAAATGTTTAATATTACTAACGATATCTCGAGTTTGAATATATACCCCTTTGTAATAAAAACCATAGGGTTTCTTACCTAAGCGATTGATATAAATCATTCATTTATCTATTAAATTTTCAAATCTTGTTCTTATTTTTAGTAGGTCGTCTTGTAATTTCATGTAGTATGGGCGTAACGGTTCTTTCTAACATCTGTTGTGAGTAGACTACTGAGTGTAATGCTTATGATGTAGTACCCTTGATATTATATTGATGTACTGGTCAAAAAGTACAAGTGTGAATGTTGCTTCTGCAAGGTTTATAAAATATAAAGGTGGTTATGGATTGCCCATGATAGCGAGAAGCCATGTAAGGCGGTGCTTATGGATTTAGGGGGCCTGCTCACGTGAGGTGGGAGATTAGTATATGAGTGGGGTGCTTGGTTATATGTGTATGAGTTTGGATCTATTATTTCTCTAGTTGGGGGAGATGTATTTATAGAGGCTTTGGGCCTAGGGCTTCTAAGGAAAGGTCACCTCCACCTGGTCAAAGGTGGACTGTTGATTCCATATTTCCTAGGGTATGTGAGTTAGTTATTGATGTTGACATCTTTCTATCCAAGAAACATCTTATTTTGCATTTCCTATGAATGGGCAATAGAGAAGTATTGGGGGAGGGACGTTTCCACCCTGAGGGTGACATATGATCGCTCCTTTCTTGTAGAGCAACTTATAGTCATCGCCCTAGTCAAGTGTTTTACAAATATGACACTACTCAATCCCTTAACCAAGATACTTTGTATAGAGGATGAAGTGATTTTAGATCATGGGGCGTGCGAGTATCCCGAGGTCATATATTTTTAGATGATACGTGTGATGTGTTATGCCAAATAGGCTCGTAATTATTTTTTTTAAGAGAGAAGTTAAATTTTTTGGTCTTGTAAAAGGAAACTCTAAGTTTCTTGAGAGTTTAATCATCTTGGAAAATCTAAGCCCTTTAGGCGAAGTCCTATGTTATCTGGATGATGAAACTATAAGTTTCTCAAGCAAGGCGTTGGACCTCTCAGGATGAACATCAATCAAGCCCTCACACAAGACTTATCACTAAGTCTCTTAGGATAGAATTTTGTAACACTTCTTGGGGAAAACACCTGATGCCTCACTTCCTTCGCACTACTCCAATAAGATATCATACACTTGGTGCGCAAGTATCTTACTCATAAGTATAGAAGCAATCAACTCTCAGATTCAACATGAACCTTACTGAGCTCTTCCATTCAGCACTCTACACAACACTATTTTAATAAGAATGGAGAAGTATAAGGTTTTATACGGAGGAATATGAAAGACACGTGCGATATTCTTTATGAAACATGTTAAAGTTAATTGGAGATCTAAATAAGTGTTTTAAAATATAGTCATGGTAAATCAAACGCAAGCGTAACACAATGTCGATGCCGAGCAGCCACCTTTCATCACCGGAAAACGCCTCCCAAGCTCACCTTTCTCCACCGTGCAACAAAAGAGTCCTTCGATTCATCTTCTTCGCACTCAACCTAAGCTCATCCAAGTCGATTGAACTCCGACACCTTTCATTGGCTCAGCAACACTACGCGACAATGATGGCGCCACGAGTACCCTCTGGCCTCATCTTCTGAGTACTCTACTCTAGTGTCTGTATCTTTAGGTTAACGGAGGCATCAACTTGGATTCCATTTGCATTTAACAATAATAACAAGAAATATCGACGTTGTTGCGCAACCCAGATCTTCATTAAGCAACACGATGTGTTTTCGGAGACAAGATGCGAAACGGCTTGGGGAAGCAGTCCTCAGGCGTGACACATTGTCGATGCCGAGCAGCGATTCAGCATAACAACAACAGTACAGCAGCGGTTCGCAACAATAACATGGATGAGTGGGCGGAAACTTTCAGAATCTTCTGGTTTTGTTATGCTTATCACTACACACGATGATGACTTGATAATGCACGACCTCTTCAAACGATAACTTTTGCGACCATTGCGGCGAGTTGGTTTATGGAGATAGTGACGAGCAGGAAGCGAGGAGAGCATGGGCTATGCTGCGACCACCCAACCAGGATCAAAGTTGCATTAGTAGCCGTGACAACATCACATCATAAGCTCTTATTCAGCAACAATCCAAATCTGCGGTAGTTTCTGTTGCAAGTTAATTCATGTCGCGATAATATGTTTCGATGTCGATTTGTTGAAGATCATGTTTAGTCATTCAGTCTTTATTTTGTGTATACATGTTATTGCAAGATACGTTTGCTCCTAGGAGTTGTTTATACTGGTTTTATTGCTTTTGGATTTTTCCCTGTTCTTCACTTGTATTTGCATACAGATTGGGACCTGTTCAAAAAGCTTAGTCATGTTGTGTTTCTGATGAAGAAGGGACTTATCAGTTTTGGTTTTCGCCCTTTGAGGACTTGCTCGCGCATTCTTCCTGTGACCAAGAAGCCACCATGCACTAGCTGTGATATTTTTGCGGAAACAAGTCGTCAAGGACGGTTGGCTTTGAGCCGGTAGCGTGTTTTTTTTTCTGTGTCCTTGATTTTATGCAGGTTATGCAGAGGGAGTTTGGAGCATCATGGTACGCGTAGGCTCGGTGACCTTTGGTTTCTAGCGACAGCAGTAACAGCATGGCCCTTGTGCAACTTGGATTCAGAGTCAATACGCTTTGGGCAATAACGTGTCGCGAGTAGGAGCATCGTAGCAGTAACTCCGCCATGTTTTGCAACACAAGCAGCTCAGCCAGGATTCTCGCCGCTGACCGTTTTTGTTTGGATATACGATTGTGATTTCACCTGCGGTGTTGAGTTTGAAATCATACAAAAGATGTGTATGTGTTGAAGCTGAAAAGCAGCGTGATAAATGAAGCAAGAACCGAGGATTACCGGCATTAACTCAATGCATTAGCCATTGATTATCAGCTCAACAAGTCCTCAGCTCACAACGGCGTCTCTTACGACAACAACTTGGTGGTCCCGTAAATCGTTGGTCTCATATCCGTGCCGATAGGCATAATTTATGTTTAAATCTTTGCCTCTGTTGGTGTTTATGCGTTTATGTGCAGGTTATGGAGTTCGTGATTTCAAAGCTGAATCCAACTCAGTTCACTTTGACAACTTCAGTAGGTTGATGTCCATCCCAGCTCGATAACATCAAAGTTTTGCCTGTTTCAATTTGTTTCAGCCACATTCAAACTTCTGCAATGAAAAGTCGAGTAGCAGCTGTTGCACCCTAATTTTTGACCATAAGATGCCACCTCCTTTTGCGCATTTTCTATTGTTACTTGACTTTATTTAATATTTATGTGACTAACCAATTTGTGCAGACGCGATAGTATCAAGTGGAGATAGCGTTCACTCTCGTGATCAATTATCCATATTACTAACTAACTTAACCGCCTTGTTTATTTTGCTTTGTGAGTGGAGGAGGTGTTGTTCAAGATCATCAGTTGATTCAAGATTATCGCTCGTGATATGAGTTTATAGATTAATACAATTATGAATGCAAAAGGTTTGTGGTGATTGTTATTCAAGGAGGTTCAAGAATTTTAAAGATGATCAATAACTCAAAGCTCGAGGTACATTGGTCCATTTATTGCAAACGTCCAAGAATGCTAAAATTACCACTTCGAAGTTCGAAGATACCATCACGAGAGTTTTACGGAAGCTAAGGCAAATCTCATTGACGGAGTCCGCTTCTAATTTGTTTACAATGGCGTAATGCGGAATATTTACTATCACTACCTTTTATTCCTACATCATCGGGCTTACAGAATTTCAAATTCGGTTAGGTCCGCTTAACGTTCGAGGAGTCACGTGAAGGTTCCCTCTATGTAATCGATATCATTTTCCAACATTGTAATATCGGGTCACGCTTTTCCGCTGCCCGCCGTTCAATAAAAAGTTTTTCCTTTACTATAAATCTGTGATCTTGATAGCAAAATCCTAATTGATTTAAACCTTTTCAAAATGTGTTCTACTTGATATATGAATAACGAAAGGATGACCGCCAATGCTCACCCTTACTCACAGAGAGATGACTAGACTATTGACACTTATGCCATCCGAGAGTGAAGGTCACTCTCACTCGAAGGATCTGCGGAGATAGGGCTCGAGCATTTCCCCGTGCATAAATATCGTGTCCCTCTTGACTTGTCAGCGCAAACATAAGCATACACATATCATATAAGTAGATGACATAATGTTGCGGTGAAATTTGGATGTCAAGCTATTGATTAACTTGAATCTTAATTCATTTACAACCGGTCTTTGATTTATCCGAAGGAAAGGTTAAAGAAAGGAAAAACCTAAAAGGGAGAGATCTAAGGTTCGGGGGTTGGTTAAATTTAGGGAAGGTATTAGAACCCTAAACTTCCGTAGTACTCTACGGGAACCTTTTGTTTATTTTTTTTATTTATTTCATTAATTATTTTGCTTTAGGGTATATACAAAGGATTGAAAATTAAAAAAAATACCTAGGGGTTAATTCTAAGTTTACTCGGCAAGACATCGCATCTTGTGCCTACATATCCTTACGAGAATGGAATCAGAGTAACTATAGTTCCCCTCAAAAGGGAGGTTAGAAACATCTTGACTGTGGCCAAGGTTTCAATGGGGAATAAACGTATCTTAGGGACACGCTTACGCGGAGTGTAGAAACTCCAATATCTACGTTGTAAATTGTTAAGTGAATTAGGGTTAGGTTAGGGATTCCGCGGTGGGAAACCCTAAAATGAGTGCGGCGACTCTTTGACCTAAAGCTAGGGGTAGTTTTGTAATTTTTGTCCACGGCGAGACATTCGTGAAAAGTTAGGGTTTGTAAGGGTTTGAAGTTTTGAGGACTATTGGCGCGGCGGCCAAACGGCTAGACCTAATCCTTCGGAGGAATGCAATAGTACAAATTAACGATGCAAATGCGCGAATTTAAACCATACAAACAGCAGAAATTAAAGTGCGGAAAGGTAAACGCGATAATTTGTTCGCGAAGTTACAAATGAGAAACAGATACAATTATAATACAACTTGAATTGAAAAACACATTAAAATAGCTAATAGCAACGTAACAATCTGCACATTGAATACACAAGGTTAGTAGACAGAGTCAGACAGTAATCAAACGAGTTATGAAACGGAAGTGCGAAAGTTATAGATATTCTTTGTTGTTTATTTGTGATATATAAAAAAACTTTTGATTTAAGTTAAAAAAGAGGTTTTAATTTTATTAAAAAAAACTTTTCAAAAATAGTCTTAATTTAATTATCTAACAAAAAGGTTTTATTTTTATAAAAAAAAAGGTTTAATGTTATTATTATATATTTTTAAAAAAAAGGTTCTAGTTATTATTTTAAAAAAAGATTTTAGTTATTATTTTAAATTTATCTAAAAAAAGTTTTTCTTAAAAATAATAGGTTTTCATATTAATTTGGAAAAGATGCTAATGTTATTTATCTTAAAAAACAGATTTTTATATTATAACAAGTTTTAATAAATTAATGATAATAATAATAATAATAATAATAATAATAATAATAATAATGATAATAATAATAAATAATGATAATAATAATAATACTAATAATAATAATAATAATAATAATAAATAATGATAATAATAATAATAATAATAATAATAAAGCAATAATGAATTTTAAATATGTCAAATAACCCAACAATGTTGCTAACGCAGAAATGCGCTCATCGCAACCAGATCGAAATCGGACGAAACAAAATTTATCGCAAAGAAAAAGAAATTAAGCAAAAAAGCAGTATTATTGCTCACACAAAAATGCGATCATCGCAACCAGATCGAACTAACACAAATGTCACGCGTCATGCACACAAATGTGCAAACATCGTATCGACATAATTCGATCAAAAATTAATCTTATATATATATATATATATATATATATATATATATATATATATATATATATATATATATATATATATATATATATATATATATATATATATATATATATATATATATATATATATATATATATATATATATATATATATATATATATATATATATATATATATATATATAAACTCTAACAATTTAAAAATTATATATATAAACGTAACAGTAATAGATGAAGAAAAAGAAATAACGGTAATAGATGAAGAAAAAGAAATAACGGTAAAAGATGAAGAAAAAGAAACAACAGTAATAGATGAAGGAAAAGAAATAACGGTAAACGGCACTCACTCCTCTTAGGTTTTTTTCATTCTCCTTTTTCAACAAAGCAACACATGTATATATAGGGAACAAATTAGGGTTAACACCAAATTGTCAATAATGTCCCTAAAGCCCATTTTAAAGCCCAAACTAAATAATTAGTTAAGAAAAAAATAAAATTTAAATAATTTAAAATAATTAAAATAAACTTAAAATAAAAACTAATAATCCTATCGATTCCTAAAATCAAAAATATTATAAAAAGAACAAAATTTTTTCAATATTTTTTATTTTATGATTTTTTTGGATATTTTTATGAATAATTTAGAAAAAAGTGAAAAAAATAATATTTTAAAAAATGATTTAATTAAAATACGAAAATAATAAATAAATAATAATAAAAAACTATTTTTGTTATTTTTTAATGAAAGATAGAAAAATTTAGAGTAAAAATAATAAAAAACAAAAAAAATGACAAAGGTGAGATTCGAACTCTCAACCTCTCACACTCACAACTCCTTACATATGTCCTCCTGCCAATTGTGCCATTTTTACTTTTTAGAAAAAAAAATGCATGCCATATGATATTTACCTGCAAAAAGTCAAACGACTACACACATTTGTTAGTAATTGATTAAATGCAATAAAAATGCAATGAAATGCGACGACAAATCTTAGGGTAAAATTTGGGGTATTACAGTTGCCCCTATTTAAATAACTTCACCGGGTGATTTGAGCAACGGAGACTCGAGAAATCGTGGTGGAGGGATTTAAATACAGATAACCGAAAATTTTGCCTTTAGACGCAGTGCTATGCAATGATATGGACAAAACAAAACGAACTATAATGCTAAATATGATATGAATCTGATATGATGTGTATGATGAAAATGACAAATGCACGGATACAGACGAAACAACGTCACAGGGGACGACCCACCGAGGAATTGCACTAGGGAAGAAGACATGTCATATCTGGAAGAACGTCGGGTAGACACGACACAGAATTGTTGATAGGTGCCAAGTAAATTAGAAATTGTCTGCAAGGTAAGACGCGGGTAAAACACGACCTCGGGAGAAAAACGCAAATGGGGATAAAACACCCATGATGCCAAGTAAATAAATTTTTCCCACAAGGTAAGACGCGAGTAAAACACGACCTCAGGGAGAAAAAAAAGCAAATGGGGGTAAAACACCATGATGTTAGGTAAACCCAGGAATATCTGGTAAACGGGGAATAAAACACCCGGGATAAAGGTACATGGGGGATAAAACACCCAAGGATAGAAGGTAAGTGGGGAGTAAAGCACCCAAGATAGACATGTAAATGGGGAGTAAAGCACCCAGGATAGAAATGTAAATGGGGAGTAAAGCACCTAGGATAGAAATGTAAATGGGGAGTAAAGCACCCAAGATAAAAATGTAAATGGGGAGTAAAGCACCCAAGATAAAAATGTAAATGGGGAGTAAAGCACCCAAGATAGAAATGTAAATGGGGAGTAAAGCACCCAAGCTAGAAATGTAAATGGGGAGTAAAGCACCCAAGATAGAGAGGTAAATGGGGAATAAAGCACCCAAGATAGAAATGTAAATGGGGAGTAAAGCACCCAAGATAGAAATGTAAATGGGGAGTAAAGCACCCAAGATAGAAATGTAAATGGGGAATAAAGCACCCAAGATGTGCACATGTATAGGAATTATGCTATGACATATGATCAAATGCAAATGCAGACGTCGACGACAAGACTCGACTCTTTCTGTGAGATGACAAAACTGGAGGACTGATTCCTCAACACGGAGATCACTGTCATTCTGTTAAACTGTATCAAGTTGATAGTCACTGTAGGAATGATGAATAACTGCTTAGGGATTATGTGAGTAAACTGCCCCAGGTCAAATGAACTGATAGTTGCTTCAGCTGTCTGATTCGTGGAACCGACTGTTTTGCTGTATCCTCGGAGGGCTTGCCCCAGTCTGAGTCTTGAACAATTCTCTGGATAAACCAAATCTGAGAAGATATTTCCTTGAACAAATCTTGAACTGATTCTTTGACAGGATGTAAAAGGAACTTGCCCCCGATAAGATCACTTGACCAAGTTTCTCATTGTTTGAAAATTCCTTAGAGGAAAGTCAGTTTGCAAACAAAAATATTCCTACAAACATGGTAATGCAAAGTTCATGCGACTTTTGAAATCAAAATTATTTTTGAAAGATGGAAAATACATGAGTCGTTAGTCAGAACACAACGGTTCAAGACGCTCAAAGTTTAAAACAAAAGTGTACTGCCAAAATAAATGATTCACAAAGATCTTTAGGAGTCAGGTTACGCAACCTTGCTGTAGTATACTTTCAAAATAACCTTGCTTCAATTAGGTCTTTTGAGGGTTGTAATGTGGCCTGGTTCACGGTTTATGAAACAAAAGATAAAGGCTCAAAATTTATTTGTACCCACCCAATCTACGTGATGATCTTCAGTCCTATGCTCAGTTAACTCATACTATGCATTCAGGTTTCCATAAGTTAGGTATTTCATTGATCGTCGCAGTGATGATTCAGAAGTCAAAGGGACCTATGAAAAGGCAGCCACTACTCCCCTATAACATTTGATTGTTTTGACATTGAGGATTTTCAAGATAAGGATTTAAAAATCTCTTTGTATTATCCCTAAATTTTGCCTGAACTGTTTATTTTAGAGTTTACAGTCAGCGGGATGCCCCAGTTTCGCCTAAGTCTCCTTCATAGGTTTTGACTTAGCGGGCTTCTTTTGATTTTTTTATATTATTTTTTTGTGTGAAGGAAAGTGACTGTTTGATTTTAATGATTACGGTGAACCATCATTGACCTTTTGATTAGAAAACATCTTCGACACTTATTTGACGTGTGCGAAGGAAAATTTGTTAATGAAAGGTGTATCGTATGAACACACAACCAAGTTAACTGAGAACTACCCATCCCAAGGTTAAAATTGTGGGTTTTTTGTAACGAAAGAAACTCCAACTTCTAGGCCCGAAGGGGGTGACGAGGGATTAACTTCCTTATTTCTCCAGTGTTTGGGAATTGAAACAATGCCTTACATCGTCAACAAGGTTTAATTGAAAGCATACTGACAGCAGTTATGGGTATAACATTTTCGTCATCCTCCCTCCGATCTTAGCATATCAAAATTTTGGACAAGAAGTAAACATTTGAAAAATAAAGCATAAAGATGCAAATAAATGGACGGAAATGAATTGAATCAAAAGTCGCAATGCTTATTCATTAATGAAAGTACAAACATAATTGAAAGCAAACAACTTAAACAAAATAAGGAAAATGCAAACAACGAGAAAAAAAAGGCCCAATAACAAAGCTTCAATTCTGATGTGTTGGCAAGGGATCTGTCTGGACGCTCGGACGACTATCTGTAAAATCAAGTATTCCGGCTCTAATCAGTTCACGCACCCTAGCTTTCAATGCAAAACAATGCTCCAAGTCGTGGCCTAAGGCACCCTCATGAAAAGCACACTTTAGATCAGCCCTAAACCCAACTGGAGGATTAAGAGGAGGTGGTAAAGCCTTTGTAGTGATCAGTCCTTGTCGAACTAAGTCAGGATACAGCTCTGTGTAAGTCATGGGAATAGGATCAAAGTGATCCTTGTTCCGATTCTGGTCTTGTCTGATAACTGGGTGTTGAGGAGTCTGAGCTGGCTGTGGAGCACTAACAGGTTGAGATCCCTGGCGAGGCTTCCTTGATTCAGTTATGACAGCATTGGCCTGTTCATCCTTCTTCTTATGGAAATTCCCGTAGGGTTTCTTTGCACCATTAGAAGGTTCAACAGCTTTGGATACTTTACCATTTTTCAAACCTTCTTCTAACCTCTGACCAATAGTCACCAAATCTGTAAAACTTGAAGAGACATTTCCGATCATCTTTTCCTAATAGAAAGGGGATAAAGTATCCATGAACAATCCAGTTAATTCCTTTTCTGCTATAGGGGGTTCAACTTGAGAAGCTAACTCTCTCCAACGCTGAGCATATTCCTTGAATGACTCTTTTTCATTTTGAGACATATTTTGTAATTGACGGCGATCGGGAGTCATATCCAGGTTGTATTTGTATTGTTTCATGAAAGCGTTAGCGAGATCTTGAAAGCAACGGACACTGTTATGCTCTAAGTTCATATACCATTTGAGAGAAGCACCACTCAAACTGTCTTGAAAGCAATGGATGAGCAATTTTTGATTGTTGGTGTAGGCCGCCATCTTTCGAAAGTACATGACCAGATGAGCTCTTGGACATGAGTGACCTTTATACTTCACAAACTCAGGAGTCTTGAATTTGGCAGGCATAACGAGACCAGAGACTAGGCACATATTGTCGGCATCTATATTGAAGAAATCAGTACCCTCAACAGCTTGGAGTCTCTTATTGATGATTCGATACTGTTCACGGGTAATCTCAGGCTCAACAAAATCTTCATGGTCTTCCCCTTGAACACTGGCAACATTGTGCTCATATAGAGGATTCTCAAAGGGAGCTCGGATAGTTTGGTTAACAGTGTGGACCACAGGTCTAGTCTCGGTAAGGACGGGAGCTTGAAAAACCGGTCTGACAGTCTGACCAATTGTAGCAGACGATGCAATAGGCGGAGAGTAGTTAGGAGGTAAACCAAACCCGGACCAAGTAGATGGTGGCACTGGAACAAAAGGTGGATCAACATCCGAAACTTCCTGAATGACGGTCCTTTGAGGTGACTCTCCTCTGGAAATCAGTACTTGGAGCATTTCGGTGAGTTTGGTCATGCCTGATTTCAACTCATCGATCTCCATTCGGATCTCTACATTATATGCCTCTTGATCTGACATTTTACGTCTATAATTAGCCCTGTTCTGATATCTGTGTCGAGGAATCAGCTTGACGACTCAAAGGTACACTGGAAGACGAGAGAACCGAGAATGAGAAACCGGGGGACAAATGCAATGCAAAAATGTGATGCTGATGCCATGCAATGGTTTCAAGAATTTCAACGGTCGATTGCGAATATTGCTTTTTAAGAAAGTTGGAAAAATTTTAGACTTTAAAATGTAAGGCTTTTCAAATTTGCAAAGGACTGCTGAATTCCTTGAAACTAGAAATTGATGCTTTATGGATGCGAAGCACAAATACACATAAGCAAACAAAAGGTCCTAAGTTAGAGGAACAATGAATGGAGTCAAGGTCTACCCTTCCCAAAGAGGTATGTACTATAGGTTGATTGTACCTGCAGAACAAGGGTTCTAAATCAGTGCCAAAGTCATCAGTCCATCTTTCGGATATTATCGACTTCCCGACTGACTCGAGGGTCAATAATATTCTCAAGAGAACCTCTTTTAAGTGTAGCATCGCGTAGCAACCATTGTAGGACTACTCCCATATAGTTCCCGCACTACGTCCTATATAAGGTCAAGATGGTGTAAAGGTACTACGGTTCCCAGTATCACAGACTCCAATCGATAACGGTAAAAGTTTTCACGACTACACTCGATCAACCGAACCATTTTCGAAAGTGTCTCAACTGAGCGGTGATTCTCGATTTAGCTTAGTCGGGACTCACTCCCTATAAGCCTCGTCGAATATATCAGCCATCCTATCATAAGGTCGCTCAAGTCCGGGTGTAGGACTTATCTCACAACACAGTAACTCCAAGTAAGGTACCCCAATATATACATACAAGTGAGCAAAATATATAATAAAACAAATATATAAAGAAAAATAAACAAAATAGGGATAACCCTCAATAGTTAGGACTCCCCAGTGAAGTCGCCATTTTCTGTTGCGGTGAAATTTGGATGTCAAGCTATTGATTAACTTGAATCTTAATTCATTTACAACCGGTCTTTGATTTATCCGAAGGAAAGGTTAAAGAAAGGAAAAACCTAAAAGGGAGAGATCTAAGGTTCGGGGGTTGGTTAAATTTAGGGAAGGTATTAGCACCCTAAACTTCCGTAGTACTCTACGGGAACCTTTTGTTTATTTTTTTTTATTTATTTCATTAATTATTTTGCTTTAGGGTATATACAAAGGATTGAAAATTAAAAAAAATACCTAGGGGTTAATTCTAAGTTTACTCGGCAAGACATCGCATCTTGTGCCTACATATCCTTACGAGAATGGAATCAGAGTAACTATAGTTCCCCTCAAAAGGGAGGTTAGAAACATCTTGACTGTGGCCAAGGTTTCAATGGGGAATAAACGTATCTTAGGGACACGCTTACGCGGAGTGTAGAAACTCCAATATCTACGTTGTAAATTGTTAAGTGAATTAGGGTTAGGTTAGGGATTCCGCGGCGGGAAACCCTAAAATGAGTGCGGCGACTCTTTGACCTAAAGCTAGGGGTAGTTTTGTAATTTTTGTCCACGGCGAGACATTCGTGAAAAGTTAGGGTTTGTAAGGGTTTGAAGTTTTGAGGACTATTGGCGCGGCGGCCAAACGGCTAGACCTAATCCTTCGGAGGAATGCAATAGTACAAATTAACGATGCAAATGCGCGAATTTAAACCATACAAACAGCAGAAATTAAAGTGCGGAAAGGTAAACGCGATAATTTGTTCGCGAAGTTACAAATGAGAAACAGATACAATTATAATACAACTTGAATTGAAAAACACATTAAAATAGCTAATAGCAACGTAACAATCTGCACATTGAATACACAAGGTTAGTAGACAGAGTCAGACAGTAATCAAACGAGTTATGAAACGGAAGTGCGAAAGTTATAGATATTCTTTGTTGTTTATTTGTGATATATAAAAAAACTTTTGATTTAAGTTAAAAAAGAGGTTTTAATTTTATTAAAAAAAACTTTTCAAAAATAGACTTAATTTAATTATCTAACAAAAAGGTTTTATTTTTATAAAAAAAAAGGTTTAATGTTATTATTATATATTTTAAAAAAAACGGTTCTAGTTATTATTTTAAAAAAAGATTTTAGTTATTATTTTAAATGTATCTAAAAAAAGTTTTTCTTAAAAATAATAGGTTTTCATATTAATTTGGAAAAGATGCTAATGTTATTTATCTTAAAAAACAGATTTTTATATTATAACAAGTTTTAATAAATTAATGATAATAAGAATAATAATAGTAATAATAATAATAATAATAATAATGATAATAATAATAAATAATGATAATAATAATAATAATAATAATAATAATAATAATAATAAATAATGATAATAATAATAATAATAATAATAATAAAGCAATAATGAATTTTAAATATGTCAAATAACCCAACAATGTTGCTAACGCAGAAATACGCTCATCGCAACCAGATCGAAATCGGACGAAACAAAATTTATCGCAAAGAAAAAGAAATTAAGCAAAAAAGCAGTATTATTGCTCACACAAAAATGCGATCATCGCAACCAGATCGAACTAACACAAATGTCACGCGTCATGCACACAAATGTGCAAACATCGTATCGACATAATTCGATCAAAAATTAATCTTATATATATATATATATATATATATATATATATATATATATATATATATCTGTATATATATATATATATATATATATATATATATATATATATATATATATATATATATATATATATATATAAACTCTAACAATTTAAAAATTATATATATAAACGTAACAGTAATAGATGAAGAAAAAGAAATAACGGTAATAGATGAAGAAAAAGAAATAACGGTAAAAGATGAAGAAAAAGAAACAACAGTAATAGATGAAGGAAAAGAAATAACGGTAAACGACACTCACTCCTCTTAGGTTTTTTTCATTCTCCTTTTTCAACAAAGCAACACATGTATATATAGGGAACAAATTAGGGTTAACACCAAATTGTCAATAATGTCCCTAAAGCCCATTTTAAAGCCCAAACTAAATAATTAGTTAAGAAAAAAATAAAATTTAAATAATTTAAAATAATTAAAATAAACTTAAAATAAAAACTAATAATCCTATTGATTCCTAAAATCAAAAATATTATAAAAAGAACAAAATTTTTTCATTATTTTTTATTTTATGATTTTTTTGGATATTTTTATGAATAATTTAGAAAAAAGTGAAAAAAATAATATTTTAAAAAATGATTTAATTAAAATACGAAAATAATAATTAAATAATAATAAAAAACTATTTTTGTTATTTTTTAATGAAAGATAGAAAAATTTAGAGTAAAAATAATAAAAAACAAAAAAAGTGACAAAGGTGAGATTCGAACTCTCAACCTCTCACACTCACAACTCCTTACATATGTCCTCCTGCCAATTGTGCCATTTTTACTTTTTAGAAAAAAAAATGCATGCCATATGATATTTACCTGCAAAAAGTCAAACGACTACACACATTTGTTAGTAATTGATTAAATGCAATAAAAATGCAATGAAATGCGACGACAAATCTTAGGGTAAAATTTGGGGTATTACACATAACATTTTCATTTCGTGCATCCTTTGTATGTTTTACTCAATCTCTTCAATCGCGTTTACCCTTGGGTATTTGGGCGTGTCTTACTCCTTCCAAACAGAGTTGTCAGCCCTAAGCAGAAAAACTCAATGTTTCTATTTCCCCACGAAGTTCGATCCTCGTGGAAGACAGTTGTTTCAGTACTTTCCCATTGGAGTTTATGCCTCTATGGTTGAGTCTTGCTTGACAGTTTCTCTTCGGTTATTTCCCGAATTCAACTTCGGCCTTTGGCAATCACGCTATGAACATCTCTAGCTTCGAACACAAGTCAAGGGTGCATTTATTTTGCACTTTGACATTATGAGGATCACCATTGAAGACGTGACGTTTCTTCAACAACAATACAAGATCCACTCGACAACTTACAGCTAAATGACAGAAGATCTCTTTATTTGAGCAACTCGTTTTGGGCAGATCTATTCTCAAAACGACAAACAACAATTTCCTCAAGACAATCTGTCCTTCCCCAGTGGATTATTTCAAGATTATCAAGACAAAACAGAGGACGTTACAGGTACTTCCCCATTTGAGGACTTCTGCTACAATTTCACACATCTTACAATTACAGCAAAGATACCTCAAAAATGATCTTCCTCAGAAAGTTCATTACGAGTACTATCAATGACATATCTCCTTACAAGAGGACACTCCACAAATCAACCGGCTTACAGCTCCTCTGAAGACCCCCGGTGCATATTCTACAAATTGCCAATACAATACAAACTGCATCTACAATTTGCAATTACAAGTACAAGATCACATCTACAAAATTCTACAATTACAGATTACACAACATTTACATCAACAATTCTACAGTTCTACAATTTACAACATACAATTTACAATGATACTATGGCTCACAGCCGAACATCTACAATCAACAAATTTACAACCCCTCTTTGTGAAGATGCTCTCGCGAGTTTCCATCATTTCGGGTAGGAACCGAGACCAGCTCATGGTTCCCATACCATGGTGCAAGGGGAAGTTCAACATCAGGAACCGAGACCAGCTCATGGTTCCCATACCATGATGCAAGGGGAAGTTCAACATCAGGAACCGAGACCAGCTCATGGTTCCCATACCATGGTGCAAGGGGAAGTTCAACATCAGGAACCGAGACCAGCTCATGGTTCCCATACCATGATGCAAGGGGAAGTTCGACATCAGGAACCGAGACCGACTTATGATTCCCATATCATGATGCTCGGGGAAGTCCTACAACATCAACGACATTTACATCTACATCTACAAAGTTTCGACATTTTAGGCAGAGACTGAGACCAGCTCACGGTATCCTTATCATGACGCTCGGGGAAGTCATACTTTTTATTATTCCAAATTGAGTTCCAAAAGAAAAGATATACATAAAAACAAAAAAATACAAATAAGGATGAACCATCAACTCAATTCATTTGGATTGTTACCAACCACAACATTATGATAAGTACATCTCTCGACTACAAACTTCTTTCCTATCACCATGTCCCTGATATATGAGATACTGTTTTACTTCTGAGGATTCCCCAATGATGTTTGTTTCCCGTCCTCGTGGAGTCTCCTTTTGTTGAGTTTGTCCTTCCCATGTGTCGTGTCTAGTTCCTCCCCTGTGGCGCCCTTTCTCCACAGGATCATTTATCTTGCATTCTCATATCATTGCATATCCTCTGCATTCGGTGGCGTCTTAGGGCCAAAAATTCGCGCAATGTTTGTATTTAAGTCCCTCCTATCTCGTCGAGACGGAGATTTCAATCTCCATATTTCCGAATAGGAGTAACTTAAATAGGGGCATCTGTTGCACCCTAATTTTTGACCATAAGATGCCACCTCCTTTTACGTACTTTCTATTGTTACTTGACTTTATTTAATATTTATGTGACTAACCAATTTGTGCAGACGCGATAGTATCGAGTGGAGATAGCGTTCACTCTCGTGATCAATTATCCATATTACTAACTAACTTAACCGCCTTGTTTATTTTGCTTTGTGAGTGGAGGAGGTGTTGTTCAAGATCATCAGTTGATTCAAGATTATCGCTCGTGATATGAGTTTATAGATTAATACAATTATGAATGCAAAAGGTTTGTGGTGATTGTTATTCAAGGAGGTTCAAGAATTTTAAAGATGATCAATAACTCAAAGCTCGAGGTACATTGGTCCATTTATTGCAAACGTCCAAGAATGCTAAAATTACCACTTCGAAGTTCGAAGATACCATCACGAGAGTTTTACGGAAGCTAAGGCAAATCTCATTGACGGAGTCCGCTTCTAATTTGTTTACAATGGCGTAATGCGGAATATTTACTATCACTACCTTTTATTCCTACATCATCGGGCTTACAGAATTTCAAATTCGGTTAGGTCCGCTTAACGTTCGAGGAGTCACGTGAAGGTTCTAATGTAATTCAAATGATGAAAGGGATAAAGAAATTATTTGTTCGCGGAAACACACTTCAATAATTTAAATTGATACAAAGCTTAATTTCTTATGTTGGATAATTAGAGTCTTGAGATAACATGATGTACAGGGTCAGAGTTATGAATTTACAATTAAGGGGATAGTTCAGAGTTGTATATCCAGGCTTCACTTAACGATATTGGTCATTGTACATGGCGGTATCTCTCGCTTTCTCGCGGTTTATCCTCTCCTTACGCATAAGCCTCGCCTCAGTCTGCTCCGCGGCCACCAGCAGGTCGATTCCTGGGCATAAAGCTGTTCTTGAATAACCGTTGAATCCTGCAGTACCAAAAGCAATATTCAGGACACCACATAGGCAAGACTCAAGATGGACCAATTTGATTTACATGTTAAATTCGTGTTGTATTAATAATCTCGGTTTGGATTTGAAAACTTAGAGTTCAAGAAACACCAAGAAGATCAATTACGGTAAAACGGAATAAGCTGCAACATGAAATCCAACATATGTGATTTAGTCTGGCAAGAATCTTAAGGATAGGACAGAGGTGATCTAATTACCAATGGTAAATTTGATACCACATCTTTGTTATACACCAATAGTCGGCAGCAACATAACAGATTTACAAATATCTTGACCACTCACCAGAAGCGCGAAAGGAAATCGTCGGCAAGCGTAAACCATAAACTACCTACAACAATGAGAAGCACCCAGAAGGTTTCAGGCAATGTTCAACAAATCATTTCAGCTTCAGAAGAAATTGAGAATTATACCTCGCAAGACGTCGGCAGTCATTATGAGAAAAACTCAATCCACAAGCTCTACAAAGAAAGACCTTACGAACCAAGTTTGGATGGGAAAGAAGTATACCCTGCGATGAAGTGCGAGGCTCTAAGCACCTCCCTCACGAGCTGACTCGATGTCTACCGTTAAGGACCAATTCACAAGAAAAAACATGATCAGTCCAGCCAGATTCTTGAGTACTATCACAACCAAAGCCATGTCCCGATTTTCAGCAGTCGTGATACCCCTGCCACATAAAAAAAAGGATCAATAGCTGTTATCATGAATTAAGACACAATTTAGTATGACCAATTCAAATAGAGGAAAGATAAAAGTGTCGTTGAGAAGCAAAATGTATACCATGGAATGATGAATTGTGTGAATTTACAATGCAGATATATCAAACTCTTGTGCTTTTAGGAACAGATAATTTCCTATAAGAAATGGAAAGGTTTAAGCTTTATGAATGGTAGCAACAGTTCAGAACTACAAGGGGGGGTTTAACCAAATGCACAACTTACAATGTTACTAATTTTCAGAGTTACTGCTATTCTAAGCCAAAGTCAACTCGGTTTGCTCGAAATTGTTGTGTTCCAATCCTGCATTCGAAAAACAGAATTAGAACTTGACCAAGGACGTTGCTAGGAGATAACGCTCAAGAGATATGATAAACCCTCACCTTATCATTATAAACTTGTTTGGACATGCTTGAAGATACCACTTCAAACCAAAGGCAATAATCACCCTACTGCAAGAAGAGCCAAGTTTTAGTTTTGAAGCTCGTAACAACTGCTACAACAACGTGCTCCACAATCCGTCTTACAATGAAGGCGCTTTAATCCTAATATTGCAGTCCAGATAAAGTGATGGTCAGTGAGCATTTGAATAAGTTTGGGAAGAGTTTTTTTTAATGATATAAGAGAAGATGTTCTTACCAGCAGAGTCACAGTTCCATCTGCTTTGTCGAAATTGCTCAAATGCGAAATCCAAAGAATCAGCGAGTTAATTGAAGAATATCCCTTAAGAGAGAATATCCTACTCAAAGATCAAATCAAATCCTGAAATTGAACCACAGAGTGAAATGTCAATTAATCAAATCGTTAAGAATCAGACAAGAAAGGAAAGATTCCAAATAATTGTCTAAACCAAAATAAAAGGCCCAAGCAAGCATTCAAGGCACTTTAATCCGGTTTTGACACAAATAATTTCCTGTAAAGCCTATAAAAGGACCGATGGAGCACAAACCCTAGGACGACAAAAAAAACCTAATTCTCAGAACAGAAGAATCAGAGAGAAGAAACTTATCTCAAGCGGCGATACCACCTTCGGTCACTGCGAACTTCACCGACGCCGCAGATTGCACGAGCCGTCGCCACTTCATCGCACCAATCCTCACCGATCCGCCAAATTTCGGTAAAACCTCTACTCGTATTAAAATTATGAACGACTGATGCTTCTATTCGTCGCAATCCAAGAATAATGACGGTTTTGTGATAACTGTTGCAACTCAAGTGTCGTAAATCTCCTTTTTTCTTGTGGTGGAGAGGGGAGGATCGAGCGAACCGATCGAGAGGTTTAGGGTTCCCTCATTTGGGGCTCCTTGCGTTTGCTTTCCATTTCTCTCTCTGTCTATGTTTTCTTGTAATTTTGGATTATAGTGTTAATCACCATGTAATCACCACACAAATGCACCGTTAATCTCTATCAAATTCATTTAACTCACCTAATCCACCGGTTCAATTATTTAACCACCCGTTAAGCATTAATCTGGAATATAATCAGTCATTTATTTTTATCTAATCTCATATTAGTTATTAATCAATCACCCTTTTTATTATCAAAACAAATTAATAGCTTCTTTTATAATTAACTTTTATTCATTTTATTAATCAACCCTAACATTGTTTTAACTTTTATTAACTAGTAATCTTTTTCTAAAATAAACTAATAAACCTTCTATTCAATTATAATCAGTTTCATCTCTTAATTTAATTATTTAATCAATCTACCTTTTAATTAGTTCACCTATTTAATAATTAATTTTTTTTTATCTTTTATTCAATAATTTCAATTAATCTATCATTTAAAAAATTCCATTACTTCCTTTTATTTTATCTATCATTAACCTATTTAATTTAGTATTTATTTTATAATATAATTTATTCCTTTTTCTAATTAATAACAAAATAAAAACTTATTTCCCAATCTAATAACCCTTTATTTAATAAAAAAAAACTTTTTAAAAGAATCTTTTTATATATTTATAATTTATTTGTAGACTAAACTCAATTAATTTACAATCGAATAATTTACAATTCTTGCTCTAAAAAACAATAACTTAAAGCTATTCAACCTTTATCAAAATCATTTTCATTAGTTCAAACTAGAATCAAATCCACTTCTCGCCTATAAAATCAATCAATTAAAATTAATCAACATCGTAAAAATATAGAACCAATTATACACTCACGACACACGCACCTACACTTAGCGCTTTCATGCGTATATTTTGTTCATCTTTATCTGCTTTTATTTTATTCACAATGCACACACTCACCTAGCGCTTTCATGCGTATGTGTATGGTTTTATCCTTACAATTTACCTTTCGCAAATTTACATTATCGCATTTATTTACTTCATCGCATTCCGTCCAAAGGAAAAACCTACACATGAGTCAACACTTGTGTGTAGTTGCACATCATTTGCATCATATTCCCTTCGATCCTTGAGTCCCTTCAGGTTGATCGCTTAAGTTAGGACCTACCCCATAGGAAGGACCTTGTCTTTATCTTTTACAACTTAGACAAAACAATCAACTTAAAAACAATCTTACAAACACATTAGAGAATAGATGTTAATCATTTTAAGTGAGATATAATCTCCACCCGCACAACAATACAATCAAACATGTAGGAACTTTGCCTTAAGAGCGATAAAGGCATACTCGTCAAACAATCCGAGTATGTAAGACCTTTTCTTAAGACGATGCAAAGACTATTTTCCTACAACCCCCCTTTACACTTGTGGCGGTTATCTCTCCCTTAATATGAAGACTCGTCTCTTCTCCTAAACCCAATCAACCAACTACCCTAAACCCGTAGGAACTTTGACCACAGTCAAAGAACTCCTCTAACCCTTTAGGGGAACTACAGATACTCTGATTCCACTCCCATAAGGATATGTAGGCATAAGATGCGACATCTTATCGAGTATACTTAGAAATAAACCACTAGGGTCTTTTCCCCCTTAAGCAGATAAACACATAGCAATAAACAAACATAAAACAAGAGGTTCCTGTAGAGTACTACAGAAACTTAGGATGCTAGTACCTTCCCTAAGTTTAACCAACCCCCGAACCTAAACAATCTAGCTTGCATTTGCATTGCATTGCGGGAATTTCGATCTTTATCCCTTCCTTTGGACAAATCAAAGTTCGGTTTCAAAATGAATAAAGATTCAAACTAATCAATAGTTTGGTATCCAAATTTCACCGCGACAGAAATGGCGACTTCACTGGGGATCTCCCTTAGTGGGTTTCCCTATCTTGTTTTTCTCTTGTTTATTGTTGTATATATTTGCTTACTTGTTCATTTGTTTGTGTTCTTTATCTCTTTTTGGGTTACTACCTATGAGTGGTGAGACAAAGTCCTACACCCGGACTTGAGAGAAATTAAGATAGGATGGTGATATATTCGATGAGGCTTATAAGGAGTGTGTCCCGACTAAGTTGATTCGAGAATCCCGCTTAGTTGAGACCCTTTTGAAAATGGTTTGGTTGAACGAGTTTAGTCGTGAAAACTTTTACTATTCTCAATTGGAGTCCATGATACTAAGGACCGTAGTTACCTTTAACCCCACTTTGGCCTTTATTAGGATGTAGTGCGAGGCTATGAGGGAGTAAGTCCCGAAATAGTGCTACACGATGCTACACTCAAAAGAAGTTCTCTTGAGAATATTATTAATCCTCAAGTTAGTTGGGAGATTGATAATATCAAATAGATGGACTAATGACTTTGGGACCCTTTTTAGAACCCAGTTCTGCAGGTACAAATCAATCTTTAGTCCACAACCTTTGGGAAGGGGTATACCTTTGCTCCATGCTCGTTGCAAACCTAGGACTTTTGTTTGTTTATCTTTGTGCCCATATGTGTTTACTTGTGTTTGTTGCATTCATATAGCATCATACTACATTGGACCTCATGGGACTTACCCTCTATTTATGAACATTGTAGGACATTATGGATAGACGAAATACTCTAAAATATACTTTTAAAAGTCCCGAATTGGATGACCTAAGGGAGTTAGGAGCTTTGATTGAAGACCAAGAGAAGTTCAAGAGTAAGTATGGGAAGTTAATATCTTTGTTAAGACGCAAGGCAAATGAAGACCTGCTTTCCGCTCTGTTACAGTTCTATGATCCAATGTATCACTGCTTTACTTTTCCAGATTATCAGTTGTTGCCAACTTTGGAAGAATACTCCTTTTTAGTAGGGTTACCCATTCTAGAAGGATCTCCTTTTCCTTTCTTGGAGAAGGATCCTGAAGAAAGAGACATCGCTAAGGCTCTTTATCTCAAGGTATCTGACGTTAAGACCAATATGGTTGTTAAAAAAGGGACCTTTGGTTTGACCACATATTTTTTATTCAAGAAGGCCTCATTTTATACTGATTTTACGAATAAGGCTCCGTTCGAGGCGATCTTCGCTTTACTTGTCTATGGGGTGTTTCTATTTCCCAGTTTTGAGGGGTTTGTGGACCTTAACGCCATTAAGATCTTCATGAAGAACAATCCAGTGCCGACTCTATTAGGTAACACCTACCACTCTATACATCTCCGAAACCTTCGTGGTGGAGGAATGATCACATGTTGTGTGCCCTTATTATATAAATGGTTCCTTACCCATTTGCCCAAATATGTTTCCTTTTGGCATCTCAATGATAAGCGTTGGTCAGAAAAGATTATGGCTTTGACTCATGCTGACATCGATTGGTATAGCCATGAGTATGATGGAATTTTGATTGTTGATGGATGTAGGGATTTCTCTAATGTACCTTTACTCAGCTTTGGGGGAGGGATCAGTTACAATCCGATTTTAGCCCACCGACAGTTGGGATATCCATTGAAGGAACCACCTAAGAGCATACAAGTTGAAAGTGTCTTCTTCGAGGATAATCGAGAACTCCGAGAGAAGATCGTGGAGGCTTGGAAGCATTTGTATAAGAAAGATAGGAGTAGTTTGGGAAAGCCCAATTGTGTGTCCATGGAACCATTTCTCCAGTGGGTGAGGAATAGGGCGATCAAGATGAAGATGCCTTACTCTCGCCAAGACCCCATACCCCCGAGGAGGGAACCCACTTATGTTTTCATGTCTGAAGCTGAGAAGTCAGAAGTTGCTATGAAGAAATTGCGACAAGAAGTAGAGTCATGGAAGAACAAGTATCAAGTGTCTGTTGCAGAGATTGAACAACTCTAGAAAGAGAAAGAGGAACTCCAGAAGCAGCTACAGTTAAAGGATGAAGAGTTACTCCCCTGCAAGAAGAGGAGGGTCATGGAGGATTTATTTTTCTCCGACCCGCAATGTACTATTTGGAAGCTAATTGTGGACAACCTTATCCGTGAGAAGGCGCAGTTAGAAGAGCAACTCAAGCAGCAAACTTTGAAACTTCCTTAGTGTCTTTACTAGCTTTTATTTAGCTTTTATTTGGGACTTTTAAAAGCAATTATTTGTATTCCGTTTCGAAATTAATAAAAAAAACGCTTTCTTTTACTACAATGTTTATAAATAGCTGGGATCCCATGAAGTCCTACTCATATTGCATTACATTCTTTCTCTATTCATTTCAAGAAGCTCAACTTTATTTCTCAGGTATTGTAACCATGGATTCCAAAAGAGAAGCCTTGGAGTACACTTTTCAGAGCCCTAACATTGAAAGCTTGAGAGAGCTAGCTGACCTCATCGAGAATCGGTACGCCTTCGCAGCAGAGTATGGAGAAGTCTTCCGTTTCCTCGAACTCCAGATGAAGGGGGGGTTATTGGAGACCCTCGTTCAATTCTATGACCCATTGTACCACTGTTTCACTTTTCCAGATTACCAGTTGATGCCGACGTTGGAAGAGTATTCTGATTTTCTGAGGATGCCTGTAACGGCCCGTCCCATATTCACCGGCCAAGAAGACGCGCCCGGTCATCAAGAAATTGCCAACGCCACTCACCTTAGCTTGGCAGACCTGCAAGCGCACCTAACCACCAAGGAAGGAGTCCTTGGATTCCCTGCTGACTTTTTGATTGAAAAAGTTCGCTACCATGCTGAAAGAAAAGAAGTCCTTATCATGGAAGCCACCTTTGCTCTGCTGGTTTATGGAATTTTCTGGTTCCCGAAGATCGACGATTTCGTTGATATGAACGCAATTAAACTGTTCATACTTAAGAATCCCGTTCCAACCTTGCTCGCAGACACATACTTTTCAATCCACTCGAGGAATGCCGAGGGAGGAGGACACGTCGTTTGTTGTGCCGCTCTTCTGTATTCATGGTTCATTGCTCGCTTAACTCGACACCCGTCTATTTGGGAAGAGGAGGAGTCGCCTCGTTGGTCCGAGATAGTTATGGCCCTTACTTACTCTGACATTGTGTGGTACGATCCTACATATGGAGGTATAAGTATGATCCACAGCATCAGAGGTTTTACCAACGTACCGCTTATTGGAAGAGAAGGATGCATAAGTTACAACCCTGCGCTGGCCCGTCTCCAATTTGGGCATCCCATGATTGAAGTACCTGATCAGACTCTGCTAGAAGGAATCTTTCTCAAAGAAGGAAAAGACCCAGACCTGAAGACCGTCATAATTTACTCATGGAAATACATCAATAAAGAAGGGAAAGCTACTTTAGGATACCCCAATTGTACTGTCTCTGAAGAATATCTACATTGGGTGCGAGCAAGAGCTCTTGACCTCAAGATGCCGTTCCCTTTCCATGAACCCATGGTGTTGGCCTTCCATGACCCAGATTGGTTCGATGTGAGTGAAGTAGATCAATTGAAGGTTGCTTTGGACGAAGCTCGAAAATTGAAGGCCGCTTGGAAGAACAAGTTTTTTACGCTCAAGGTATAACAGGAGAAGTCCCAGAGATTACCAGAAGTTGAACTCGCAAGGAAGAGAAAAGCACAAGGGGATTTATTTTCCTCTCACGCCTCTTCAAGTGCTGTCACCAAAGATGATCTTCCCCCAGATACTATGGCTTGGAAGGAGTGTGTCGACCGACTCATCAGAGAAAAGGCCGAGTTGCAAGAACACATCAACAAGTTGGAAGGAGAACTTCGTGCACAGAGGGAGCATAAGGAGTAGATCCCTGAGTTTCTCTTTTGCTTTTGATTCAATGTAATAAACTCTTAAAAGAGTGCTCCGTTTTTGTAATGCTTCAATCTTCAAAATAAAATAAGTTTTTCCAAGGTTACAATGCCAGAGTTACTTGAGTTTCTTGAAAGTTTCACACTCATTTGCATTTTACATAAGCATAGCATCATTTGCATTCCAGGGTCTTACTCTTGCTTCATCTCCGCAGAATAAGCTGAATCACCGATACAACACTCGAGCCAGTCAGCGTCAGAAGATGGATCAGCTAGAACAAGAGAATAGGGTGCTCCGTGATGAAGTTGCAAGTATGAAAGAGAGTTTGGAGAAATTGAATGGCTTAGTGGAAGCTTTGTCCAGCCAAATCTCGATCAACAACCAAGAAGTTCCAAGGACTGTTGTACCCGAAGTGACACCAACACCGATCCCAGTGGTGTCTTCTGTTGCTGAAGTATCTTACAGTATGCCTCAAGGTTTTCCGTGGGGGATGTCTCCCTATTTTACTCCGGCTGGTTACTGTCCGCCCGTGTCTGAGACCCCTGTTGTGACCACTGTTCAAACTGCTCCTGTTGTTTCTGCTATGATGACTACTGCGCCTCCGCAGGTGAACATTGTCCCGTATATTCTGGATGAACCAATTCTACATGGGTCGCCAACCGAGACCGTGGGTTTAGAAGAGAAGATGGATGGATTCCAAGACCAGTTTTCTGAAATACAAAAGGAATTGAGAGCCCTTCGGGGAAAAGATTTATTTGGTAAGAGTGCTTCTGAGCTATGTTTGGTGCCAAATGTTAAAGTCCCACCAAAGTCCAAAGTTCCTGATTTCGAAAAGTACAAGGGGAATACCTGCCCTCAGAGCCATCTCATTATGTACGCCAGGAAGATGTCTGCCCAAACTGATAATGATCAGTTACTCATTCACTATTTCCAAGACAGTTTGACAGGCGCCGCACTCAAGTGGTATATGGGGCTGGACAGTACAAAGATTCGAACTTTCAATGATCTGGGAGGAGCCTTTATCAAGCAGTATAAGTACAATGTGGACATGGCACCCGACCGAGATCAGTTGAGAGCAATGGCACAGAAGGATAAGGAGAATTTCAAGGAATATGCTCAGCGTTGGCGCGAGTTAGCTGCGCAAGTCATACCACCATTAGAGGAAAAAGAGATGACCAAAATTTTTCTGAAGACTCTGGGTCCTTTCTTTTATAAGAAGATGGTAGCCAGCGCCCCCAGTGACTTTACCGAAATGGTCAACATGGGAATGCATTTAGAAGAAGGTGTTCGCGAGGGAAGGCTGACCAAAGAAGAAAATGCTCCTAAGAGGTATGGGAGCAGTTTCGCGAAGAAAAAGGAACAAAGTGTGAATGCTATTCAAAAAGGACAATTCAGAAGGAGGTACATGCCACCACATCAGGTTGCAGCGGTGCCTCCAGTGTTTAATGCTCCGGCTTATCAGCTACAGTCGCCACGACCCTATCAACAACCTCAGTCTCCCATTGCTCAACAACCCCAACTTCAGCAGAGTCCACAGAATCCTCAGCAGAATCTGCCACCTAGCAATCAGGGTCGTGTGTACCGAAAAATAAATTTTGATCCGATCCCGATGACATACACTGATTTATTCCCCGCCTTGATCCAAAAGGGTCACATTCAGACGAAAGATCCACCTCCGGCTCCCACGAATCCTCCCCCTTCTTATAGAGCTGACAAGTTCTGTCCTTACCATCAGGGTGCTCCAGGACATGATATTGAGAGTTGTTTCGGCTTGAAGATGGATGTCCAGAGGCTCATAAAAAATGGGATCTTGTCTTTTAGGGATTCCGACCCGAATGTACAGAAGAACCATTACCACCACATGGTTCACCCTCTGTCAATATGATTGAAGATTGTTTAGAAAGTGTTGATCAAGAAGTTTCAAGTGAGAAGGCTGAAGAAGTCTGTGTCATCGTACCCCACTTTAAAGAGGTGGAACGTATAGAGATCGTTTACAATAGCAAGAAGCCAATTGTTGCTCCGTTGGTAATCAATGTGCCTGGACCTGTCCCTTATACCTCTAGTAAGGCCATCCCTTATAGATACAATGCTACTATGTTGGAGGATGGGAAAGAAGTGCCTCTGCCCACCATACCCTCAATCGTTAATATTGCAGATGTTAGTAGAGTGACAAGAAGCGGGCGAATCTACCCGACTGTGCCACCGAAAGAAAAAGAGGTTTTGTTCGAACCATCAGGCTCAAAGGACCCAAATGTGGGGCAATCTGGTGGGTCTAACTTATCCAACTCCGATGAATGTTTGAAAATAATCAAGAGAAGCGAGTATAAGGTTGCAGATCAGCTTTTGCAGACCCCGTCAAAGATTTCCGTGCTACAATTATTGATGAGTTCCGAGGCTCATAGAGAAGCACTTCAGAAGATTTTGGAACAAGCCTATGTCAAGCAGGATGTGACTATGGAACAATTCGATAACATCATTGGCAATATTACTTCGAGTGATAATCTGGGTTTCAATGAAGATGATCTCCCAGAGGAAGGGAGGAAACATAATATGGCTTTGCACATTTCTGTGAACTGCGGAAATGACTCCCTGTCCAGTGTGCTGGTTGACACTGGATCGTCTCTAAACGTAATGCCTAGGACCACCTTATCTAAGCTGTCATATCAGGGACTACCGATGAGGCCAAGTCGCGTTATTGTCAAAGCTTTCGATGGGTCAAGGAAAACAGTAATTGGTGAGGTTGATTTGCCTATGACTATTGGACTACAGACTTTCATGATCCCGTTTCAGGTCATGGACATTCGTGCCGCCTATAGTTGTTTACTAGGGAGGCCATGGATACATGAAGCTGGAGCAGTTACTTCTACCCTGCATCAGAAGTTAAAATATGTTTTTGAAGGGAAAGTAGTTACAGTTTGTGGAGAGAGAGCTTTGGTGGTAAGTCACTTATCATCATTCTCATACGTTGAAGCTGAAGAGGAAGTTGGCACGCAGTTTCAAGCTCTGTCTGTTGTGGGTGAGAGTACTCAGAGAGCTCAGGCATCCATGTCATCATTTAAAGATGCACAACAAGTAGTAAACAGTGGTCACCAGTCAATGTGGGGAAAGGTGTTGTCTTTGCCAGAGAACAAGAACAAGGAGGGTCTCGGTTTCACCAGCAGTTCTGCTCACCAAGGCACCAAAAATCAAGGGTTTCCACTGATCAGTGAAGTGTTCCGTAGTGGAGGGATCGCCCACCATCCTCAGGTTAATGCTGTGTTAAAAGATGAACTCGAGGGCTACATATCGGACGGTTCTACAAGGTCCCCCATTCCTTATGAAGACTACGAGCCCTATATGGAAGATCCAGGTTACGTGTCAGATGATTTCGACTATACCTTTGGAGTTTACGCCATCACTGAGGAAGAGCCAGCTGAAAACATCCCAGACTTTGTGACTCCAGGCGTCGTGATCAAGAATTGGAGTGTGGTTGAAGCTCCTACCGCCATTCATATATCTAAGTAAAGCATTTGTTTAAAATTTTCGCTCTGCCCAAGGCGAAACTGCATTTAGTAGGGCATACTTTTAATAATTCCCTTTGCTCTGCCCAAGGCAAAGGTGACTTTGTTGGGCGTGTCTTTTCGGTTTTTGCTATCATCAATAAACTACTTTCATTTACATCTGTTTTTTATTTTATTCACGATGTTGGAAAATAATAAGTAGCATCTCGCGTACACACACTTTCCACTTTACAAAGCAAAAACTTATTAAAAATCACGTCACTTGCGCAGATTGCTACACAAATTACAACCTGGGAATAATGATCCACTACCTTCTCCGAATTTTGAGTTTCCTGTGTATGAAGCCGAGGACGAAGAAGATGGTATTCCAGAAGAAATTACTAGATTGCTTGAGAGAGAAGAAGAAGCTATCCAACCCCATCAAGAGCCGGTGGAGGTAATCAACTTGGGATCAGAGGAAATCCGTAGAGAAGTGAAAATTGGAGCTCTGCTCAAACCAGATGTGAAGAAACAGCTGATTGATCTGCTTGGAGAGTTTGTTGATGTGTTTGCTTGGTCATATCAGGATATGCCCGGTTTGGACACGGCTATAGTTGAGCATCATTTACCTTTAAAACCAGAATGCCCGCCGATAAAACAGAAGCTTAGAAGGACTCGACCTGATATGGCTCTGAAGATTAAGGAAGAGGTACAGAAACAGATTGATGCAGGTTTCCTTGTTACTGCCGAATATCCGCTATGGCTGGCTAATATTGTACCCGTTCCGAAGAAGGATGGCAAGGTTCGCATGTGTGTAGATTACAGGGATTTGAATAAAGCCAGCCCGAAAGATGATTTCCCATTACCTCACATTGACATCCTGGTAGACAGTACTGCAAGATATGAGGTGTTCTCCTTCATGGATGGTTTTTCAGGTTACAACCAGATTAGAATGGCTTCCGAAGACAGAGAAAAGACATCATTCATAACACCCTGGGGCACCTTTTGTTATAAAGTTATGCCATTTGGATTAAAGAATGCAGGGGCAACATATCAGAGAGCTATGACTACTTTGTTCCACGATATGATGCACAAGGAGATTGAGGTGTATGTGGACGATATGATAGCTAAGTCAAAAACCGAAGATGATCATGTTAAACACCTGGCTAAGCTGTTTGTTCGTTTGAGGGAATACAAACTTCGTCTGAACCCCAACAAGTGTACATTTGGAGTACGATCAGGGAAATTATTGGGCTTTATTGTCAGTCAAAAAGGGATTGAAGTGGACCCTGACAAAGTAAAAGCTATCCGAGAAATGCCAGCTCCCGCCACTGAGAAACAAGTCAGAGGATTCTTAGGGCGTTTGAACTACATCTCCAGGTTTATATCCAACATGACTGCTACATGTAAACCTATTTTCAAGCTCCTGAGGAAAGAACAAGGGTACGTTTGGACTGAAGATTGTCAAAGGGCTTTTGATAGTATCAAAGAGTATTTGCTCAAACCACCTATCCTGATACCACCGATCGAAGGGCGCCCTTTGATTATGTATTTGACTGTTCTAGAGGATTTAATGGGTTGCGTACTCGGTCAGCGAGATGAAGCCGGAAAGCAAGATCATGTCACTTATTACCTGAGCAAGAAATTTACCGATTGTGAGACCAGATACACTATGCTAGAGAAGACTTGTTGCGCTCTAGCGTGGGCCGCTAAGCGTTTACGCCAGTATATGTTGAACCGCACTACTTGGTTAGTTTCAAAGATGGATCCCATCAAGTATATTTTTGAGAAGCCCGCTTTGACTGGGAGAATTGCCAGATGGCAGATGTTATTGTCCGAGTATGATATCGAGTACCATACTCAGAAAGCTATTAGAGGAAGTGTTTTGGCTGATCACCTGACTCACCAACCTATTTTGGATCATCAACCCTCAAATGATGACTTTCCTGATGAAGATGTCATGTTCTTAAAGATGAAAGATTGTGAAGAACCCGTACACGGTGAAGGACCAGAGCCAGGTTCTCAGTGGGGTTTAATCTTTGATGGAGCTGTCAACGCTCATGGAAAAGGGATAGATGTTGTTATTGTGACTCCTCAAGGGACCCATTTCCCATTCACCTCCATATTAGCATTCCAGTGTACTAATAACGAAGCTGAGTATGAGGCATGTATCATGGGTATCGAAGAAGCAATCGATTTGAGAATTAAGAATTTAGATGTGTTTGGTGATTCTGCAGTAGTAATCAACCAAATTACTGGAGAATGGATAACTCGACATGATAATTTAGTCCCATACAGGGATTATGCTAGAAGATTGTTACCGTTCTTTGATAGGGTTGAGTTTCATCATATCCCTCGCGATGAGAACAGAATGGCAGACGCATTGGCAACTTTGGCCTCGATGATTGTGGTGAACTTTTGGAACGAGTGTCCTCGGATTGAAGTAAAACGTCTCGATAGACCTGCCTACATCTTTGCTGTCGAAGGAGTTAAGGATGATAAACCCTGGTACTATGACATCGAAGTGTTTCTTAGAACTCAAGAATATCCTCTGGGAGCTTCCAACAAAGATAAGAAGACTTTGAGAAGGTTGGCTGGAAATTTCCTTCTGAGTAACAATGTGTTGTACAAACGGAATTTTGACATGGTCTTGCTGAGATGTGTTGACAAGCAAGAAGCGGATAGGTTAATGTCGGAAATTCACGAAGGATCTTTTGGCACTCATGCCAACGGACATGCTATGGCTAAGAAGCTTTTAAGGGCTGGTTATTATTGGATCACTATGGAGTCAGATTGTTACAAGTTTGCTAGAAAGTGCCACAAGTGCCAGATCTACGCAGATAAAATTCACGTGCCTCCGACTTTGTTGAATGTTATCTCATCACCGTGGCCATTCTCCATGTGGGGAATTGATATGATTGGAATGATAGATCTGAAAGCGTCTAATGGACACCGATTCATCTTAGTAGCCATTGATTATTTTACCAAGTGGGTCGAGGCGGCTTCCTATGTTAATGTAATTCGACATGTGGTTGTCAAATTCATCAAGAATCAGCTTATTTGCCGATATGGTGTGCCAAGCAGAATTATTACAGACAATGGTTCCAATCTGAATAACAAAATGATGAAAGAGTTGTGTGAAGAATTCAAGATCGAGCATCACAATTCTTCTCCTTACAGGCCAAAGATGAATGGGGCTGTTGAGGCCGCCAACAAAAACATTAAGAAAATCATTCAGAAAATGGTGGTTACTTACAAAGATTGGCACGAAATGCTCCCATTTGCCTTACATGGATATCGTACGATGGTACGTACATCAACTGGGGCAACTCCATTTTCGCTCGTCTACGGTATGGAAGCAGTACTCCCAATAGAAGTTGAGATTCCTTCTATGAGAATTTTAGTAGAGGCAAAATTATCAGAGGCAGAGTGGTGTCAGAATAGGTATGATCAATTGAACTTAATCGAAGAAAAGAGGATGGCCGCGCTATGCCATGGGCAGCTGTATCAGCAGAAGATGAAGAAAGCGTTTGACAAGAAGGTTCGACCCCGGGTATTCAGGGAAGGTGACCTTGTGCTCAAGAAAATCCAATCTTTCCTCACTGACATCAGAGGAAAATGGACCCCGAATTATGATGGACCATATGTAGTCAAAAGGGTCTTGACTGGAGGCGCTTTGATGTTAGCAACCATGGATGGAGAAGAGGTCACTCGCCCCGTAAATGTGGATGCTGTCAAGAGATACTTTGTTTAGGAGAAGCAGGACATTATTCCCTCTATGTAATCGATATCATTTTCCAACATTGTAATATCGGGTCACGCTTTTCCGCTGCCCGCCGTTCAATAAAAAGTTTTTCCTTTACTATAAATCTGTGATCTTGATAGCAAAATCCTAATTGATTTAAACCTTTTCAAAATGTGTTCTACTTGATATATGAATAACGAAAGGATGACCGCCAATGCTCACCCTTACTCACAGAGAGATGACTAGACTATTGACACTTATGCCATCCGAGAGTGAAGGTCACTCTCACTCGAAGGATCTGCGGAGATAGGGCTCGAGCATTTCCCCGTGCATAAATATCGTGTCCCTCTTGACTTGTCAGCGCAAACATAAGCATACACATATCATATAAGTAGATGACATAATGTTGCGGTGAAATTTGGATGTCAAGCTATTGATTAACTTGAATCTTAATTCATTTACAACCGGTCTTTGATTTATCCGAAGGAAAGGTTAAAGAAAGGAAAAACCTAAAAGGGAGAGATCTAAGGTTCGGGGGTTGGTTAAATTTAGGGAAGGTATTAGCACCCTAAACTTCCGTAGTACTCTACGGGAACCTTTTGTTTATTTTTTTTATTTATTTCATTAATTATTTTGCTTTAGGGTATATACAAAGGATTGAAAATTAAAAAAAATACCTAGGGGTTAATTCTAAGTTTACTCGGCAAGACATCGCATCTTGTGCCTACATATCCTTACGAGAATGGAATCAGAGTAACTATAGTTCCCCTCAAAAGGGAGGTTAGAAACATCTTGACTGTGGCCAAGGTTTCAATGGGGAATAAACGTATCTTAGGGACACGCTTACGCGGAGTGTAGAAACTCCAATATCTACGTTGTAAATTGTTAAGTGAATTAGGGTTAGGTTAGGGATTCCGCGGTGGGAAACCCTAAAATGAGTGCGGCGACTCTTTGACCTAAAGCTAGGGGTAGTTTTGTAATTTTTGTCCACGGCGAGACATTCGTGAAAAGTTAGGGTTTGTAAGGGTTTGAAGTTTTGAGGACTATTGGCGCGGCGGCCAAACGGCTAGACCTAATCCTTCGGAGGAATGCAATAGTACAAATTAACGATGCAAATGCGCGAATTTAAACCATACAAACAGCAGAAATTAAAGTGCGGAAAGGTAAACGCGATAATTTGTTCGCGAAGTTACAAATGAGAAACAGATACAATTATAATACAACTTGAATTGAAAAACACATTAAAATAGCTAATAGCAACGTAACAATCTGCACATTGAATACACAAGGTTAGTAGACAGAGTCAGACAGTAATCAAACGAGTTATGAAACGGAAGTGCGAAAGTTATAGATATTCTTTGTTGTTTATTTGTGATATATAAAAAAACTTTTGATTTAAGTTAAAAAAGAGGTTTTAATTTTATTAAAAAAAACTTTTCAAAAATAGTCTTAATTTAATTATCTAACAAAAAGGTTTTATTTTTATAAAAAAAAAAGGTTTAATGTTATTATTATATATTTTTAAAAAAAAGGTTCTAGTTATTATTTTAAAAAAAGATTTTAGTTATTATTTTAAATTTATCTAAAAAAAGTTTTTCTTAAAAATAATAGGTTTTCATATTAATTTGGAAAAGATGCTAATGTTATTTATCTTAAAAAACAGATTTTTATATTATAACAAGTTTTAATAAATTAATGATAATAATAATAATAATAATAATAATAATAATAATAATAATAATAATGATAATAATAATAAATAATGATAATAATAATAATACTAATAATAATAATAATAATAATAATAAATAATGATAATAATAATAATAATAATAATAATAAAGCAATAATGAATTTTAAATATGTCAAATAACCCAACAATGTTGCTAACGCAGAAATACGCTCATCGCAACCAGATCGAAATCGGACGAAACAAAATTTATCGCAAAGAAAAAGAAATTAAGCAAAAAAGCAGTATTATTGCTCACACAAAAATGCGATCATCGCAACCAGATCGAACTAACACAAATGTCACGCGTCATGCACACAAATGTGCAAACATCGTATCGACATAATTCGATCAAAAATTAATCTTATATATATATATATATATATATATATATATATATATATATATATATATATATATATATATATATATATATATATATATATATATATATATATATATATATATATATAAACTCTAACAATTTAAAAATTATATATATAAACGTAACAGTAATAGATGAAGAAAAAGAAATAACGGTAATAGATGAAGAAAAAGAAATAACGGTAAAAGATGAAGAAAAAGAAACAACAGTAATAGATGAAGGAAAAGAAATAACGGTAAACGGCACTCACTCCTCTTAGGTTTTTTTCATTCTCCTTTTTCAACAAAGCAACACATGTATATATAGGGAACAAATTAGGGTTAACACCAAATTGTCAATAATGTCCCTAAAGCCCATTTTAAAGCCCAAACTAAATAATTAGTTAAGAAAAAAATAAAATTTAAATAATTTAAAATAATTAAAATAAACTTAAAATAAAAACTAATAATCCTATCGATTCCTAAAATCAAAAATATTATAAAAAGAACAAAATTTTTTCAATATTTTTTATTTTATGATTTTTTTTGGATATTTTTATGAATAATTTAGAAAAAAGTGAAAAAAATAATATTTTAAAAAATGATTTAATTAAAATACGAAAATAATAAATAAATAATAATAAAAAACTATTTTTGTTATTTTTTAATGAAAGATAGAAAAATTTAGAGTAAAAATAATAAAAAACAAAAAAAGTGACAAAGGTGAGATTTGAACTCTCAACCTCTCACACTCACAACTCCTTACATATGTCCTCCTGCCAATTGTGCCATTTTTACTTTTTAGAAAAAAAATGCATGCCATATGATATTTACCTGCAAAAAGTCAAACGACTACACACATTTGTTAGTAATTGATTAAATGCAATAAAAATGCAATGAAATGCGACGACAAATCTTAGGGTAAAATTTGGGGTATTACAGTTGCCCCTATTTAAATAACTTCACCGGGTGATTTGAGCAACGGAGACTCGAGAAATCGTGGTGGAGGGATTTAAATACAGATAACCGAAAATTTTGCCTTTAGACGCAGTGCTATGCAATGATATGGACAAAACAAAACGAACTATAATGCTAAATATGATATGAATCTGATATGATGTGTATGATGAAAATGACAAATGCACGGATACAGACGAAACAACGTCACAGGGGACGACCCACCGAGGAATTGCACTAGGGAAGAAGACATGTCATATCTGGAAGAACGTCGGGTAGACACGACACAGAATTGTTGATAGGTGCCAAGTAAATTAGAAATTGTCTGCAAGGTAAGACGCGGGTAAAACACGACCTCGGGAGAAAAACGCAAATGGGGATAAAACACCCATGATGCCAAGTAAATAAATTTTTCCCACAAGGTAAGACGCGAGTAAAACACAACCTCAGGGAGAAAAAAAAGCAAATGGGGGTAAAACACCATGATGTTAGGTAAACCCAGGAATATCTGGTAAACGGGGAATAAAACACCCGGGATAAAGGTACATGGGGGATAAAACACCCAAGGATAGAAGGTAAGTGGGGAGTAAAGCACCCAAGATAGACATGTAAATGGGGAGTAAAGCACCCAGGATAGAAATGTAAATGGGGAGTAAAGCACCTAGGATAGAAATGTAAATGGGGAGTAAAGCACCCAAGATAAAAATGTAAATGGGGAGTAAAGCACCCAAGATAAAAATGTAAATGGGGAGTAAAGCACCCAAGATAGAAATGTAAATGGGGAGTAAAGCACCCAAGCTAGAAATGTAAATGGGGAGTAAAGCACCCAAGATAGAGAGGTAAATGGGGAATAAAGCACCCAAGATAGAAATGTAAATGGGGAGTAAAGCACCCAAGATAGAAATGTAAATGGGGAGTAAAGCACCCAAGATAGAAATGTAAATGGGGAATAAAGCACCCAAGATGTGCACATGTATAGGAATTATGCTATGACATATGATCAAATGCAAATGCAGACGTCGACGACAAGACTCGACTCTTTCTGTGAGATGACAAAACTGGAGGACTGATTCCTCAACACGGAGATCACTGTCATTCTGTTAAACTGTATCAAGTTGATAGTCACTGTAGGAATGATGAATAACTGCTTAGGGATTATGTGAGTAAACTGCCCCAGGTCAAATGAACTGATAGTTGCTTCAGCTGTCTGATTCGTGGAACCGACTGTTTTGCTGTATCCTCGGAGGGCTTGCCCCAGTCTGAGTCTTGAACAATTCTCTGGATAAACCAAATCTGAGAAGATATTTCCTTGAACAAATCTTGAACTGATTCTTTGACAGGATGTAAAAGGAACTTGCCCCCGATAAGATCACTTGACCAAGTTTCTCATTGTTTGAAAATTCCTTAGAGGAAAGCCAGTTTGCAAACAAAAATATTCCTACAAACATGGTAATGCAAAGTTCATGCGACTTTTGAAATCAAAATTATTTTTGAAAGATGGAAAATACATGAGTCGTTAGTCAGAACACAACGGTTCAAGACGCTCAAAGTTTAAAACAAAAGTGTACTGCCAAAATAAATGATTCACAAAGATCTTTAGGAGTCAGGTTACGCAACCTTGCTGTAGTATACTTTCAAAATAACCTTGCTTCAATTAGGTCTTTTGAGGGTTGTAATGTGGCCTGGTTCACGGTTTATGAAACAAAAGATAAAGGCTCAAAATTTATTTGTACCCACCCAATCTACGTGATGATCTTCAGTCCTATGCTCAGTTAACTCATACTATGCATTCAGGTTTCCATAAGTTAGGTATTTCATTGATCGTCGCAGTGATGATTCAGAAGTCAAAGGGACCTATGAAAAGGCAGCCACTACTCCCCTATAACATTTGATTGTTTTGACATTGAGGATTTTCAAGATAAGGATTTAAAAATCTCTTTGTATTATCCCTAAATTTTGCCTGAACTGTTTATTTTAGAGTTTACAGTCAGCGGGATGCCCCAGTTTCGCCTAAGTCTCCTTCATAGGTTTTGACTTAGCGGGCTTCTTTTGATTTTTTTATATTATTTTTTTGTGTGAAGGAAAGTGACTGTTTGATTTTAATGATTACGGTGAACCATCATTGACCTTTTGATTAGAAAACATCTTCGACACTTATTTGACGTGTGCGAAGGAAAATTTGTTAATGAAAGGTGTATCGTATGAACACACAACCAAGTTAACTGAGAACTACCCATCCCAAGGTTAAAATTGTGGGTTTTTTGTAACGAAAGAAACTCCAACTTCTAGGCCCGAAGGGGGTGACGAGGGATTAACTTCCTTATTTCTCCAGTGTTTGGGAATTGAAACAATGC
>CAWUDS030003916.1:0-131061 GCA_963859935.3 Lathyrus sativus
GTCAAGCCAATGGAAGATTCTATATTTAACTCCCAAAGTAAATATACCAAAAACATAGTCAAAAAGTTTGGGATGGACAATGTTGGCCACAAAAGAACACATGCACCCACTCATCTGAAGTTATCAAAAGATGAAAGTGGTACTAGTGCCGATCAAAGGCTGTACAGAAGCATGATTGGAAGCTTGTTGTATCTAACAGCCAACAGACCTGATATTGCCTTTGCAGTTGGTGTGTGTGCTAGATATCAAGCAGATCCTAAAGTGAGTCACATAAATCAAGTCAAAAGGATTCTCAAATATGTGAATGGAACTTGTGATTATGGTATACTTTACTCTCATGGGTGCAATCCTACTTTATCTGGGTATTGTGATGCTGACTGGGCTGAAAGTGCTAATGATAGAAAGAGCACCTCTGATGGATGCTTCTTCTTAGGGAACAACCTTATATCATGTGTAGAAGCACACTTCAATCTCAAGATTTGATGATGTCAACAAAGACTTAAGCTCATTCCATGATTACAAAAAGTCAAGCTTTCAAAACTGATCAAGATCAAGACTATGGAATATTGTCAAGCAAATCAAGCATCATAGGCAAATGATCAGCGACAAGTTTCAAGATTTGGACTCAAGCATCATAGGCAAATGATCATCTAACAAATCACTTGATTGCTCTCGGAAGACCTTCACCAATGATAATCTCAACCTGAAAGTCTAAGATCCTTAACAAGAGAATGTCAACCAAAAGTGACTGCTATTTCGAAAAAGAAGAGTCTCTCAACGATGACATCCACATCCTTATTTGGAAAACTTCAAGAGCATGAATTGGAACTTGGAAGGCTCGAGAAGCACAAAAGTCAAGAAAAGAAGTCCAAAGGAATTACCTTGAAGATTGACACAAAGGATGACAAAGACAACGAGACTTCCGAAGATGAAAATTTCACGCTTCTTGTAAAGAAGCTTGGTAAGTTTTTTAATAATAATAAAAATTCCTCTTTTCCTAAAAATAATAGACATTTCAGAAAAAAGGATGCATCCACATCGAATCAAGAAGTCACATGTTACGAATGTGGGAAGCAAGGTCACATAAAGCCGAATTTCCCGAAACTTGCAAAGAAAGGAGGATTCAAATGCAAGAAGGATTTCAAAAATAAAAAGGCTTATGTTGCTTGGGACGATAATGAGATAAGTTCATCATCGGAACCAGAAAGCGATGAATGTGCAAATATGGCTCTTATGACATCACATCACTCCGATGAAGAAATCGATGAGGTTAGTAACGATTTTTCTATTTATGACAACGATGCACAAGAAGTCATAGATGAACTTCTAAAAGAATGCAAGACTTTGTATAAAAGTATATCATCCCAAAAGAAAAGAATTCATTTTTAGAAGAACAAAATACTGCTTTTATAAAAAATATTGAAAATGAAAACAAAAATTGGTGGATGAAAAATAAAGTCTTGTATGCAAAAATTGTGAATCCTTATCTTTTCAAATTGTTCAACTTAAAGAGTTTTGGAAAGATACGAAAAAGGTCAAATTGGCTTGGACGAAATTCTTAGGCACCAAAGATATCCTAATGATAAAAGTGGACTAGGATATTCTAAGTTTTCCAAACCAAGCACAAATGAAACCATTTTTGTGAAAGCAAGTGAACAAGTTGTTAAAGAAAAGACAAACAATTCTAAACTATGCATCAAAGTCATAAAAAGAAAAGAATTATGAAGAAAAAGAATTATGTTCCTAGATATAGAAGTCATTTTCAACCTACTTGTTTTTATTGTGGAATCAAAGGCCATACACCTAATGCTTGCTATGTGCGCAACATTGGTGTTGCTAAAGGGCATTATGTGTGGTTGAAAATGGTACTAACTACCAAGGACCCAAAGCAATTTGGGTACCTAACAACACTTGATTTAGTGTTGTAGGTATGCTTGAAGACAACTTCTAATCAATGGCATCTTGATAGCGGTTGTTCTAAGCATATGACGGGAGATATAAACAAATTTTCAAGTCTATCATTAAAAGCCAAAGGATACGTTACTTACGGTGATGATAATAAAGGAAAAATTCTTGGAGTTGGAACCGTTGGTGCACCTCCATGTACAATCATTGAAGATGTTCTTTATGTGGAAGGCTTTAAACACAACCTACTTAACATAAGTCAATTGTGTGACAAAGGGTTCCGAATCAACTTTACAAAGGATGAATGTTTGATAGAACATAAAGTCACCCATGACATCCTGCTAAAAGGTAAAATATTTAATAATATTTTTATGATCTCTTTTGATGACTATTCCTTGAAGGTAAAATGTCTAATGGCGAACAACAACAAGGCATGGCTTTGGCATAAAAGATTTGCTCACATTCACATGGAGCATTTAAGCAAGTTGATAAAGCATGATCTAGTTTTTGGTCTTCCGAAGATAAAATTCATCAAGGATAAGTTATGCGATGCATGTCAAAAGGGGAAACAGACCAAGACAACTTTCAAATCCAAGCAAGTGGTTTCTACATCAAGACCACTTCAATTGTTGCACATGGATCTTTATGGTCCATCAAGAACGAAAAGCTTTGGAGGTAGTCTTTATGCTTTAGTTATTGTTGATGATTTCTCTCAATACACATGGACATTGTTTTTAGTGCAGAAAAATGATGCTGTCAAAGCATTCAAGAAGTATGCGAAGCAAATTCAAAATGAGAAGTCACTCACCATAACCTCCATAAGAAGCGACCATGGTGGATAATTCCAAAATTCAGACTTTGAAGATTTTTGCGAAGAGCTTTGCGAAGAATTTTCAGTTATGATGCAAGGAGAATTCGAGATGTCCATGATGGGAAAATTGAATTATTTTCTTGGACTAAAATCAAGCAAACAAAGGATGGCATCTTCCTCAACCTGTAACACCCTTCTAATCCCCACTTAAAAATACATAATTAATCAGAGTAAATTAACATGCTTTCACAAAGGGCGTCACACATAATTACAAAATCTCGACATTTACCTATCATACTCATGTAACATTGAAATAAATAGTCATTCTATTAAATTTTCATCTTGCATGTAGCAGCGGATTCAATTTATTTACACATATCCCTTCACAGAATATTCATGTTCATCACATAATCATCAACACTTGGGCACAGAGGCCATTATCACATATTTCAAATACATTTAAAACACAACTTAGAATACACAATCTATCTCTAAGGCGTAAACCCCGCAATCCCAGTGTTACATAACCAGAGCATGACTTGACCCAACATTATTAAATACTAACAGCTGCACCAACAACGAACTCGCAACTACTAACAGTACTACTCCTTGGTACCTTCACGATGTCATATAGGACATCATTCCAGCAGAAGGGTGAGAAATATCATCATAATAATCAATGCATACAATTATATATATATATATATATATATATATATATATATATATATATATATATATATATATATATATATATATATATATATATATATATATATATATATATATATATATATATATATATATATATATATATATATATATATATATATAATATATATATATATATATATATATATATATATATATATATATATATATATATATATATATATATATATATATATATATATATATATATATATATATATATATATATATATATATATATATATATATATACACAATTATAGAATACGTATAACCCACATTTTCTCACCATAATTCTTTTCCATTATCAGATGCATCACAACGTGCATATAAACAAACATAGACATTCATCAAGCATTTTCATCATGCATACATCCATAAATCTCAACATCCCACATAAACATACACATGTTATGTTTTATCCACCAATTCACTATTACACATTCACATTTCTCAATTACACAAGTAATGCACATACGCATATTCCACAATTCTCATCATTACTCATCATATACTTTACAAAGCATACTTATATAAACAAATATGGACAATCATCAAGCATATTCATCATGCACATATCCATAGTCCTCATCAATCCACATAACATACACATAAGCATTTTTGCATACAACAATCTTATATCCACACTCTCGAATCAACAAGTCATGCACACACGCATGCTTCATACAACAATCACCAATATGCCATGTGACTCAATGCAACTCATGCCATGTGGTACCAACACTTGTTATCATTTTTCGGTTTTTACACTTAAACCGGGTCCACCCTTCTAGACCGATAACAACAAAGCCCGTCCCCTAGGCTTTCAAACCCACCCTTCTAGGTTTGGGACAAGCCACTAGTCTCCACGAAACTAGCAAACATTGCCTCTTGACTAAATGATGCATATGCAATCAACCAACAAAATGCACTTAAGACCGTTCCCGCATCTTAATCCCATGCATTTCAAATAATTTATCCCTTCAAGAATTACAACATGATTGCACACACAACATATTCATAACAATTCAAGGCATTCACATTCAATACCATCATCACATTCATCAAAATAATGCACACATATCCAAGATATGTTCCCATGAATTTCTCACAATTATTAAACAATGCACACATATCCACGATATGTTCCCATGCATTTCTCACAATTATTAAACAATACACACATATCCACGATATGTTCCCATGCATCTCTCACAATTATTAAACAATGCACACATATCCACGATATGTTCCCATACATTCTTCACATTTAATCACATACACACAATATGCATTTATAACATCTATCAAGCAATGCACACATATTCACAATATGTTCTCATGCATTCTCAAGTAATTCATCATACAAGAATTACATCATGCTTACACGCATAACACATTTACCACTCAATGCACATATATTCACAATATATTCTCATGCATTGTTCACATATAATCGCATCCAATCAATATACATTCACAATATTGTGCCAAACGACGACGAATTCATCACAATAATCATGCATTTTAAACATGTTAAAATAATGCATACAATTATTTGTCAAAAGAATGCAATTCATATTTGATCCTATCATCTAGGATTCGCGCCCAAAGGCTACCCACAGTACAACACAATAGTACACGAGCTATTCATATCACATAGGGTTAACATAATTGAACCAATCAATTAATCATTGGATGGATAAAACAGAAAAGAAACAATGTTGTCCTGCTCGCCACCCTTCGCCTGGCGAAGCCATTGGCGAATGCTCGCTGGGACCTTCGCCTGGCGAACTCGCCAGCGAACAAAAGTCAGTAGCTACTGACTTGATTCGCTACCCTTCGCTGATGTACTCGCATGGCGAACCTTCGCCTGGCGAACTTGCCAGCGAAGACCACTGGGAGTTTTCTTGAATTATTCGCCAGCTATTCGCTGTGCTTCGCCCAGCGAAGCTTCGCCTTCACTCGCCTGGCGAAAGCCAGCGAACCTGCGATATCAGAACCCTCATTCTATCCCAAAACTTCCACCCTCCAAAAATCGACCGATTCTCACCAAACCAGTTCTAGTAATCTTAACCCCACATCACACGACTATTCTACGACATTATTTTCAGTTTCTAACCGATTAAACTATGATTCTACTGATTAAATTCTTTTTGCCCTAGCTTGAAAAATGGTGGAAACTCACAACAAAACCCAATCCACACATACATAACCACATACATTGATTAGATAATAATGTTTCTCACCCTTACCTTGGTTTAATCGAAGCTTGAAGTAGATCCTTGAGCTTTTCAAGCTTTTCCCTCTTCTCTTCTCTTTTCTCCTCTTATGTTTTATTTTCCATCTATTTTCCTTTATATACTTTCCATTTGATTTTCTTTCCATCCATTTCTCTCTTCAATTATCTACCAAATAATCTAAATCATTAAGATTAATTCCAATAAATCAATTAATTAACATAATTAATTAATTAATGAAATTTGGGCTGTTACGACCCTCCCACACTTTAGGAATTTTCGTCCTCGAAAATGTTACCTGATTCAAATAACTCTGGATACGATCCTCGCATCCCAATCTCCCAAATCTAACTCTCTCTCGAACTACCTCCATCAAAGGAATCCCTTTACCTCGAAGTTACCTCTCGTTCATCAACCTGAACTAGAAATGCCTCAGAAATCAAATCGTCTCTCTCTTGCACACCATCCATCTGAATCAGTGTACCTCCTTAGCTTAGACACATGAACATATCATGTAATCTCTACAAGTGACAGCGGTAAAATAATCTATCATGCTATCTTCCCCACGCTTCCGCTGCGCCACTCTGATACAGATCCACAAAACACAGGATATACTTCCGAGACCCTGAGCTCGACCAACACCAGTTACTATCGTAACTCTCAAAACACGTCCTTTCTTGGATCCTTTTAATCTTTTCAGTCGTCTCTTGCACAATCTTCGGCCTGAGTACAACACTCACGCTGGATACACGTCTATCCCAAGGAGTCCACACCTCTTACCAAACAAAGTCTCATACGGTGCTATTCCGATACTAGAATAATAGCAGTTATTATAGGTAAACTCAATCAACGACAATTAACCATCTCCTGATCCATCTTGATCCAACACATAAGCTCTCAACAAATTCTCTACATATTGGATAGTACTCTTTGTCTACCCATCCGTCCACGTATGCTAGACAGAGATTATCTTCAACATGTCGCTCAAAGCGACTGCAACTCTCTCAAAATCCCAATGAAAAACTCTGATTCCTATCTGACACAACATTCGACGACACTTCGCACAACTTCACAACTTCATCGATACACATCTCAGCTAGCTTCAACATAGAATGATTAATACTCATTGGTAAGAAATAAGTTAATCATGTCAATCTATCCATAACCAATCAAATCGAATCATACCCCTCCAAATTCTTCGGAAAACCCGGCACAAAATCCATGGAAATACTATTCCATCCCACTTAGGAATATTCAACAGTTGCATCCGACCCAACGATCTCTGACGTTTATTCTCCGACATTCTAATAAGTCTAATCCAGCATATACAAACTCAATCACTTCTCTCTTCACCTGTGGTCATCAAAATAATCCCTCAAATTCGATCACACCTTCCAGTACCTGCATGGATACTCCATCTATCTCAATGTCCTTCTTCCAGTGTACTCTCATCCAACTCACACTATTTAGAACACATACTCCATCCCGACATCTCATGATACCATTTCCATAAATTCGAAAATCACCTCCTCGACTTTTATCCCTTAAATTCAATCAATCTATTAACTCGAATTAGAATTTCGACCCCCTCGAATCTCATCGAGAATACCAATAGTCAGTTTCATCATATAAAGCTCAACTCCATGAGAAGTTTCTTCACAGACCACACTCATATTCCGAATTTACTCAATTAGTCCTAACTTCATTACCATCATCATCGGTACATACAGAGATTTCCAATGCAATAACTCAGTTACCACTTGGTCTCACTCGAATGGTAACTCAACCAAAACCATCCTCTTTCAGAAGTCCTAATTCTTTTTGCCCTAGATTGAAAAATGGTGGAAACTCACAAGAAAACCCAATCCACACATACATAACCACATACATTGATTAGATAATAATGTTTCTCACCCTTACCTTGGTTTAATCAAAGCTTAAAGCGGATCCTTGAGCTTTCCAAGCTTTTCCCTCTTCTCTTCTCTTTTCTCCTCTTATGTTTTCTTTTCCATCTATTTTCCTTTATATACTTTCCATTTGATTTTCTTTCCATCCCATTTCTCTCTTCAATTATCTACCAAAAAATCTAAATCATTAAGATTAATTCCAATAAATCAATTAATTAACATAATTAATTAATTAATGAAATTTGGGCTGTTACACAACCAATCCAAGTATTGCAAGGAATTGTTGAAGAAATTCGATATGGACAGTTGCAAGGTGATGTCCACTCCTATGGGATCCGGAAACTTACGTTGATCAAGATGAATCCGGTACTCCAATTGATATTACAAAATATCGAGGTATGATCGGTTCATTATTATATTTGACGGCAAGCCGTCCTGACATTATGTTTAGCGTTTGTTTGTGTGCACGCTTTCAAGCAAGTCCGAAGGAATCACATATCACTTCCGTGAAGAGAATTATAAAGTATCTCAAAGGGACAACGAACGTCGGATTATGGTATCCAAAAGGTAGTACTTGTTCTTTAATTAGTTATTCTGACGCTGATTATACAAGATGTAAGACCGATAGAAAAAGAACGAGTGGTACGTGTCACATTCTCGGGAATGCACTAGTGTCATGGGCCTGCAAGAAGCAAGCGTGTGTGGCACTCAGTACAGCTGAAGCGGAATATATTGCAGAAGGAAGTTGCTGTGCACAAATTCTGTGGCTCAAGCAACGACTCCTCGATTACGGTGTAGATCTCGGTTGCATTCCTCTTCGATGTGATAATACAAGTGCCATCAATATTACAAAGAACCCTATCATGAATTCAAGGACAAAGCATATAGATATCCAACATCACTTCCTTCGAGATCACGTACTTAATGGAGATGTAGATGTTACTTTCGTCGATACACACAATCAACTCGCCGACATCTTCACTAAACCATTGGCGAAAGAACCGTTCTTCAAAATTCGACGAGAACTTGGGATTCTCGATGAAGGTGATATCTGATCTTTTCTCTGGTTTATGTATGCATAATGTATGGTTTCAAATGTTTGTGCATTCTGTATTAAGCATTTTTTTCAAAATTCGCGTGTGTTAATCAATTAACCTATATGGTTAACCGATTAACACTGTTGATTTTTCAATTCTGACTTATTTTTTTAATGTGTTAACCGATTAACCTATATGGTTAACCGATTAACACTGTTACTTTTTATTTTGGAAATTAATTTTTTAATGTGTTAACCGATTAACCTATAGGGTTAATCGGTTAACACTGTTAAAATGGTCAAAAATCAGGAACGAAAAATTAATTCAAATTTTGGAAAATGTGTGTGTTAAACCATGTTGTTATGTGCTGTTGTTTTCATTATTAAGTTGTTAATTTCTTTTGTAACCGTACAATATTTTCTGCATTTTTTATGTGCTGCATTTTTATTTCGATCTATTTTGCCGTGCTTGATTATATGTTGTCATGTATGCCGATATTACGTGTTTTGGTTTGAAAGCTCATTCCTTTTTGCTAATAATAAAGGGGGAGAAGAGCTTGGCTGTCTAATATCTCTTTCTGCAGAATGTTTGCCTCTGTTTAGATAGGGGGAGTTGCTGAACATAGGGGGAGAAGCAAGCCAAGAACAGACCCAAACATCGTCAAGGATATTGCACAGACTCAGTTGTTTGTCATCATCAAAAAGGGGGTGAATGTAGAAGCACACTTCAATCTCAAGATTTTGATGATGTCAACAAATACTTAAGCTCATTCCATGATTACAAAAATTTAAGCTTTCAAAACTGATCAAGATCAAGACTATGGAATGTTGTCAAGCAAATCAAGCATCATAGGCAAATGATCGACGACAAGTTTCAAGATTTGGACTCAAGCTTCGGTACATCAATATTCACTCCTTTAATTGATATAGAAGTGTTCAAATAATTTATCATATCAACATTTTGCATTTGCATGTTTTTAAAATCATTTGGAATTGGTATAACACTTTTAACTCAAGTATTTTTCTGAGTTTTAACAGTGTTAACCGATTAACCATATGGGTTAATCGGTTAACAACCTCAAATTTCAAATTCTCAGGGCTAACGTTCAAGTGTTAACCGATTAACTTATATGGTTAACCAATTAACACTGAACGAATTTTGAAAAATTGTTTCTGTTAAAAATTCATATTGTGTTTGATTATTATACCTTTTCATCATTTGATTCATACTCAATAATACCTTTTTGAAATGGTGTTTTGCTCATATAAATTCTGAAAATTTCAAATTGAAAAACACCTCCAATAATTTTCAAAATAATCATTCAATCAAATTCACTACTTTTCAAATATTTTCAAATATTTTCAAAAAAGTGTTCATACTGTTCATACCATTTCACATCCAGAATTTGTGAACACTTGTATTGATATTGAAAAGTGAATTTTAATCAAAAGGAGAAGATCAATCTTTGTATTGATATTATTATTATATCACTCTCAAATTACAAAATTACAAGAATTATTTCTTTGTGACTTGTGATTCAGGATTGTTGAACACAAGGGTTAGTGCTTGCAAGAGGATTGGTCTTGCACACCAAGTTGTTGAAATAGTTGTTAGATAGTAGGCCTCACCGGTTGATGGTGTGATAGGTTGTACATTCTAAAACTATAGTGAAAACTCTCTTTCATGTGGAAAGGGGAGTGGAGTACCTTCGGATTGTGAAGGGAACCACTATAAATCTCGGTGTCCATTTTCATTCCGTTTTTACTGCTTTCATCATCAAGATCATAACCAAGTAAAATTCAAGAATCTTGAAAAAATATCGGAAAAAGTTACTAAAGCCTAATTTACCCCCACCTCTTATGCATACTCTGAACTTACATCATGGTTCAGCAAAAAGCAAAATTGTGTCTCATTATCCACTGCTAAAGCTGAATACAAAGCAGCTGGTAGCAGTTGTTCTCAACTGGTCTGGATGAAGCAAATGTTGACTGAATACAATGTCACTCAGGATGTCATGACATTGTACTGTGACAATCTAAGTGCTATCAACATTTCCAAGAATCCAATTTAGCATAGCAAAACCAAGCATATTGATATCAGGCATCACTTCATAAGAGACCTTGTGGAAGACAAAGTGATCACCCTAGAACATGTGTCCACTGAATTACAACTATTTTTACAAAGGCTCTAGATGTTGCTCAATTTGAGAATCTAAGAGGAAAATTGGGAATTTGCATATATGAGGACCTATAGCAATTATTGGCCAAAGGGAGTGTTTAGGATAAACGATGTTTTATTGGAAAACACTTGGTCTAACCTGCGTATTTAATGCATTCCACACCCTTGACCAGTAAAGCTCGGCATTCTACACCAATTTTCTTATTCCTCATCCAATTCACTCAGTTTCCCTACTCTTCAAAATCTCTCTCAGACCTTCATTCTCAACCTCCACTCAGCATCAAAATGTCTTTCCATCATGGTGCCTCTTCATCCAAGACCCCTCCCAAATCCTCAGCAGATGCTACTCCCACTGCTGAAAAGTCCAAGGGCAAGTATCCTTCTCCCACTGCTGAGGAACTTAGACGAATAAGTAAAAGGGAAAGCTCAGCATACATGGACAAATCCAATAGGGAAATTGTTGATAATATTTTCCAGAAAGGGCTACCTGTGTGTGGCATAACCATTCCTCTTGCTCGCATTGATCCTCCTCACAGCTCTGATAATGCACATGGCTCCAGCAGTGCAACTAGGCCAGAGGAAGATTCTGATGACAGTGATGAGGATGTCTCAATAGATAGTGATGGCAATAACTCCAGCTCTTCTGAGGAGGAAGATTAATATGGTGGGGGAGACTGATGTGTGGCTCATGATGCTGTTTTCTTGGGCTGATGATGGTGTGCTGCTGGTGTGACTAGTTTTTTTGCTTAGATTTTGATCCTTATTTGATAGCATGAAATATTTGTGTTGCTCTTCATGAGAAGTGTGTTGTAATAACCCCTAACATCTTTGTTTTCATACTTATTTTGACCTATACTATTTAATTAGTTTTGATCTAAATTTATGGCTAAAAAGGGGGAGAAGTGGTAGTAAAACAGCAGGGCTAGTAGATGTGTGTTTCTCACAGGTGGAAGATTTGGTTGTTGTTACTGCTCTAAGTGTGCTACAGGTGTTGCTGCTAACATGCATAAGAACATGTTTGAACTGAACATGCTTGCAGGTGTGATAACAGGATGTTGTTGCTAATGTGTGAGTTCCTAATATGCATAGGAATGTATGTTAGATGTTTGAGTTTTGGCTGAAGCTGCTAAGATATGTGTGTGTTCCTTGATGGAACCTAGTAGTAGTATAGCTGCTAGATTTGTGTGTGTCTGCAATGTGTTTGCAGAATGTGTGTGTGGTTGTGCATCTTTTCAAGGGGAGTAGCACAGGATGTTTCACAGAAAGTTGTGACATCTGTAGCCTAGGCTGACAGGTGATTGTGTTCTTCAGGATGTCATCCTGAGTATCCTGACATCCATAATCCAGAGCAGTCTGGATAAATATGTGTGACTGCAGGTTGTGCAGGTTGTGTATGCACCGAGGTGCTGTGCATTAGTTGAGGGGGAGTATCGCAAGATAATACAAAGATTATTGTGATACCTGTAGTATGGACTAGCAAGTAGTTCTTAGGGTGTGAAGATGACTCTGATATGGTAATGTAGCTGTATATGTTGTTTGCTAGTAGCTTTCCTGCATATATGGTATGATTTCTGCTGCTTGTGATCTCTAATATGGTAACAGAGTGTTTTAGCCAAAAATTTGCCAAAGGGGGAGTTTGTAGATGCTTTTGATTGGCTGCATTTTGTGGCAAAACATTGATGGATGTATGAATGTCATGACTGATGTTATAACATACATAATGAGTATTCAACAGGGTAAGTTTGAATAGCTAAGACTCAAGTATGTTGGATGTCATGCTGAATGTTATGACATCAAGCGTATGACATCAGGGAGCGCAGGTTTTAGTTTCTAGTATTAGCTCAGGCTATACTTCAGGAAACATTTTAGGAAGCCTAGTTATCTCAGGCGACATATCAGGCATTGCTGATGATAACATGGAATGCCCCTGACCATATTGGACGTGCGCAGTTTCATGAAGAGAGGTTTGTCTTGGGTAAACCTAACTTCTGCACGAAGGCCCAAGGACTGTATGCTGCCTATATATACAGAGGTAGCAATCCTATTTGAAGACAGTTCTTGACAGGGTTTTAGAGGACGTGTATTTGTGAGTGAAGAATTTTGTTCTTCACGTGTTTTTGTGTGTCTTAGGAATACTTATAAACCAAGCAATTATCTGATGTATGATTGCATTAGTCTAGAGTACTTAAGTTGTCTGTTAAGTGTGTCACTCTAAGCTTTTAAGCAAGAGTGCCGTGTCACTTGATCAAAGCTGTGAAGCAAGATCAAGGTGTGTCTGAAGTGTGTCTTCAATTTTATTTCTAACTTTGAATTGGTTGATATCACTGCTATGATTGAGGGGGAGTGAGTTGGTAACTCTGGTCTAGTGTTAGGTTGAAGTGTCATTGGGTAAGTCTTAAGTGAAAAGTGCAAACTGGTTGTTTGACTCTGAATTGATTCTACTAATAGTGAATTTCTTCCCTGGCTTGGTAGCCCCCAGATGTAGGTGTGGTTTGCACTGAACTGGGTAAACAATTACTTGTGTTATTTACTGTTTTCATTTACAGTTTGTCATTAAGTTTTGTAGTCTGTGCTACAGTGGATGTCATAACATCCGTGATAACATCCACAACTGGGTACCTAGAACATCAATTGGCATCAGAGCAGGCACCCTGCCTGTTATTTTCTGGGTGAGATCTAGGGAAGAAAAACTCTGGTACTATGGACAAGGATATAGGATTCACAAATAGACCACCAACTCTGGATGACTCAAATTATGACTACTGGAAACCTAGGATGATAGCCTTCTTGAAGTCTTTAGACAACAAGGCATGGAGAGCTGCAAACTCAGTATGGGAACATCCAGTGAAGACTGATAAAGATGGATTATTTGTGTTAATACCTGAGGAAGATAGCCCTCTTTTTATTTTCAAAATCTTCTTCATATTTTCAAAACTTCAATCTTTCAATCTTCCAAATTCAATCTAAACCTAGCATCAACTTTCTCAATCAAAATCAGGGCCTCTGCTATAGTATAACTCCATCCTCTCTTCTTCAAAAATTGTTTTAAATCTTGGGCCTCTCATAGAGTGTAAGACCCGACACCCTTTGTAAATAGAATAATAGCCTCAATCATCCCGGGCTTTGTACATGATACAAATGATTTTGGGCCTCTGTCCAGAGTGTAAGACCCAACACCTTTCTTCTCTCCATTATTTTCAAAATCAAATTCATTTACAAAAATTCAAATTCAAATTCAAATCATCTCCGCCTCTCAAAACTTTCTTCAATTTCTGAAGACCCTAATTCATTTCAATCAATCAATCTTAAATCATTCAATCAATCACAATACACTTGGGCCTCTATCAGAGTGTAAGACCTACCACCTTTTCAAATTCATTTCATACTTGTTAATATACTTGTTTATACTTTGTTAAGTTTCTCTTAGTATTTAAATCATCCTTAGTTTAGACATTGATCAAACAATAGGATCCCTTCAATCAATACTAAGTTTAAACAACTAGTTCCCTCTTGTACAAAGGAATTTTCCCCCAGTACATTCAGCCTCCTCTTGGGCTTTGTACAATGATTTCCTCCAGCTAAGATAGCCTCCTCTTGGGATTCATACAAGGATACTTGGAAAGCCTCATCCCCAACCTCCTCTTGGGCTTCATATAAGGACCCACAGGCTTCCTAGATAGCATCCCCATCCTCCTCTTCGGATTCATACAAGGACCCTCAAGGCTTCCTAAAAGCATAGGTCTAGTCTTAGTAATTAATAAAATTAATCCCCAAAGAAATCAAATTCTAATCAATTTCATTCAAGTATTTAAACTCTCTAGTGAATCGGCCTCCATCCTGGGCTTTGTACAAGATATATAAAACTCCCCTAGTTGAGTCAGTTTTCAACTTTGTCAGCTTCATATCTTGGGCTTCAATCAAGATGCCTAAATTCAACTTCCCCACAGATGAGACTCTAAGTCCTCTCTGTAGGAGGACATCCCTTCTATACATCACATTTTAAATCAAATTAAATATTCAAAACAATATGTTTTACATAAAAGGAGGATGTCAAATTGCTCTGGATATTTAACATCCAAGTTAAAAGCTTCCCCCCTTTATGATAAAGCTCATGAAGAAGGATGTGAAATTGCTCTGGATATTTAACATCCAATTTAAAAGCTTCTCCCCTTTATGATAAAGCTCATGAAGAAAGATGTGGCATTGCTATGGATATTTTAAAGTCCAAGTTTAAAGCTTCTTCCTTCATGATTTTTTCACTTCTCTCATAAAGAAAGATGTGGCATTGCTCTGGTTATTTAACATCCAAGTTTAAAGCTTCTTCCTTTATGATTTTACTCTTCAATGTTTGTGATGAATAGGTGAGATATCTCCCTTTAGAGATGACAAATTCTCTTAGTCAAACTTTTAGCTTCACATCTTGGGATTTGAAAAAGATACAAATACTCTTTTTAGCTTCATCATCTTGGGATTTAAACAAGATACAAAACAAAAAATTTTCCTCCCATAGATTAGAAGGAACTACGAGCGCTCTGATCTCCCAATTCTCTTTTTGGGAGTACGTAGGCATAAGGTCGCAAGATCTTAGCAAGCACACTAATATAAAAAACCCTTACGTCCCGACACCTTCTAAAAACAATAGAAACCCATAGAAATACCAAACAAAAACATTTCCCTTAGTTTTCACAAAGGAGAAACTTTTCCCATTAAACAATAAAACAAACCTAAGCAAGCTAGTAATTCAATAGTAGAAATATACAATCAAGGTTCCTATAGATTGCTATAGATACTCAGGGTGTTAATAGCTTCCCTTAGTTTAACCAACCCCCGATTCCAAATCTCTTAGCATTCGTAGAACATTTGCGAACAGGGTTAATTTAGATTTCTTCCCCTTCCTTTTAACCATCATAAGATAAATATTAGAAATTTGAAAGTAGCATTAAATGTGGTAGTGGTCGCGTCACGAAAACCGGAGCTACAGAAAAATGGCGACTTAACTGGGGAATTGACTATTCTGTCTTGAGGGTTAAGCATTGCATTGCATATATTTTACTATTTCATTCGCTTATTTTCTTTCTCATTTGATATCATCTGCAGTTTTCCATCATATTATTTGCTTATTTACCATACTTGTTTAATTAACTTTTATCTGAGAATGTGATTAATACACATGTGGTGAGTCAAAAAGTCCTCAATGGGCTTGAGAGCATATTCTAAGATAGGGGGTGGAAAAATTAACATGGTGGAAGGAGTCCTATCTATATTGGTTCAGTTCTATGACCCGGTATACCACTGCTTCACATTTCCAAATTATCAGCTCACACCAACATTGGAAGAATACTCTCAGCTGATTGATTTACCTATCACTGATCAAGATCCATTCTCCGGCATGGAAGAGATTCCCAAAGATCAAACCATTTCAAGAGCTACCTTCTTGGAAGTGTCAGATTTCAAAGCTCACATGACCACCAAGGGAGGAATTCAAGGTCTACCAGTTAAATTCTTGATGGAGAAAGCCCTATACTTTACCAGCATAGGGAACATGGTTGCTTTTGAGGATATCTTTGTTTTACTCCTCTATGGATTATTCCTCTTTCCCAACATTGATAATTCCGACGACATCAATGCTATCAAGATATTCTTAAATCGGGAATCTAGTGATAACTTTTCTTGAAGAAACTTACCACTCAATACATCTAAGGAATTTGTATAGCAGAGGGATGATCACCTGCTATGTACCATTACTTTACAAATGGTTTGTTTCTCACTTACGCAAATCTGCTACTTTCTGGGATCTCAAAAGTGGCATGCGATGGTCGCAAAAAATTATGTCGCTCACTCACTCTAACATAGATTGGTATAACCGGGTCTATGATAGAACAAAGATAATTGGAAGTTGTGGAAATTTCCCAAATGTACCCCTCATTGGTACTAAAGGAGGAATCAACTACCACATGGTTTTAGCCCGTCATCCACTTGGTTACCCGATGAAGGACATACCATACAACATTCATCTGGAAGATCTTTTCTTTAAGGAAGGAGAAAATGACAGAGCACTTAAAAAAGAAGTCGTACATGCCTGGCATCATATTCATAGGAAAGGAAGATAATCTTTGAGAAAACCAAACTGGATCTCTGCGGAGCCTTATCTTCAATGGGTATAAGCCAGGGCCATCAAGTTAAATATCCCTTACCTTCGTCAAGAAGTATTTCCCCTAAAGGAATATATCCTCTACTTCATGAATGACATAAAGAAACTCCAGGTCGCTTTTAATAAAATTCAACGTGAAAAGAACTCTTGCAAGAATAAGTATCAAATTGTCAGTTTAGAGTGCACGAAGATTTAAGAGCTACTTAAGGAAAAAGATGCTCTAATTGAGATACTAGAGCAACATCATGTAGAAAGTCAAGAGAAACAGAAAAGTTTACTCTCTCCTTTTACCTAGAAAAGAATCATCGACTCGCCAACAGTTGAAGAAGCCCGATCAAAGAGACAAAAAGGGAATCAACAACCAGCATCTGGACCTCCGTCCAAAACTCCTTAGGATTCATACGCCTAGTGTTCCTTCCTGCACTTTGTGAAATAATGTACTTTTCCTTTGAATTTAATAAAACGTTTCCGTCGTTGTATGATATTTGCAACATAATTGTTAAAAGTTCTCTTAAAAAAATGCATTTGCATTTTCTTTGCACATCATGCATCATTCTAGCATTTCACACATTTTTCATAAAAAACTTACACTTTTATCAAACTAGAGATTCAAACTGTCTAATTCGTACAATACTCAGGCCAATCGTCAGAAGAAAATGGACGATCTTGAGGAAAAAAATAAAGAGCTAGGAGAGGAGGTTACTACTCTAAAGGAGGGTCTGGAGAGACTCAATGTCATGATTAAATCAATGGCAGCAGCTCAGGATCAACCAGCTCAAAGGACTGTAATCTCAGAAGTTGTGTCTGCACCAATATTTGAGGTACCCGTCAGCCTTTGTCACTACAACATGCCTAAAGGTTTTCCCTAGGGTATGCCTTTCAATTTTGTGCCTGAAGGATATATACCTTCGGCCACTGAAGGCCTAAAAGCTACAACCTGAATCTCCGAACCTGAAGGTTACAAACTTCAGGTAAATGAAGATGCGAGAGCTACGACAGAGATTCCCATACCTGAAGGTTACAAACTTCAAATCAGAGAAGCACCAAGAGCTGCAATAATAATGACTATACCACAACCTGTGGTACATACCATTTTAGAAGAACAAATATTTCATGATACTCCAAACAAGGATGTAGAGGTATATGAAAGAATGAATGAATTCCAGGAACAGTTCTTGGAAATACAGAAAGAACTCCATGCCATTTGCGAACAAGACTTGTTTGGAAAAGATGCTGCCGATCTCTGCTTAGTCCCAAACGTCAAAATACCGCACAAATTTAAGGTGCCCGACTTTGAAAAGTACAAAGGCAACTCTTGCCCTCAAAGTCACTTGGTAATGTATGCTTAGAATATGGTTTGATTGATCCACTACTTTCAAGATAGTTTAACTGGTGCCGCACTCAAATGGTACATGGGGTTAAACTGTACGAAGATCAGTACCTTCAGAGATCTTGGAGTAGATTTTGTTCAGCAGTACAAGTACAATTTAGATATCGCGCCTAATAGAGATCAATTCAGAGCTATGTCTAAAAAAGATAAAGAAACCTTCAAGGAGTACACTCAGAGATGGCATGAAATTGCTTCCCAGATTTGTCCTCCTCTCGAGGAAATGGAAATGATGAAAATCTTCTTAAAAACTTTAAGTTCATTCTATTATGACCGAATGGTCGCTAGTGCGCCTTGAGGAGGCAGTTCTAGAGGGGCGATTGGTCAAATATATGGAACCAACCAGTAGTAACAAGAGATATGTAATCACTTTCCAAAAGAAGAAAGAGCAAGAAATCAACACTATTTCACAGGATAAATAGAGACGAAGATATCAACCTCGACAAGTAGCAACAATATCTCCTTTTATCAACTCAGCGCTAGTTCCGACATATCAACCATAGATTTCTCATAATCAAAATCAACAACCATAGTATCAACAAAGTCATCAACGACCTCTTCAGCAGGCTCGCCCGCAATAAAACGACAATCGTATCATAAGGTCACTAGGTTTCGATCCTATCTCAATGCGATATGCGGAGCTATTCCCATTTTTTCTAGCAAAAGGACACATTCAGACCAGGACTCCTCCTGCCATTCCTAAAAAACCCCCTCATTGGTTCAAGTTTGGCCAATTTTGTGTTTACCATCAAGGAGCACCAGGGCATAACATTGAAAATTGTTTCAGTTTTAAATTTGATGTACAAAAAGTTCTCAAGAATGGAATTTTGTCTTCCAAAGACACTAATCCAAATGTTCAAAAGAATCCATTACCACAACATGAGAAGACTTCTGTAAACCTGATTGACGAAAGTTTTGGCAACAGTTATCAAATTCTTTATGTGCACTTATTTAGAACAAATCTGGTTAAAATGCATTGCAGACAAATTAGGTACGACCATGTAACACCTCACAACTATCATCAGTGCGACATTTTTTCCAAGAACAACCAAGGGTGTATCATTGTACAGGTAGCCCTTCAAGAACATATGGACTTGGGTTGGATCCAAGATCACAGAATTCACAGAGTATAAACGTAGTTTATGAATGCCCAGGCATTGTTCAAAATTTTGATATTTGCGTAATGAATGTAAACTTAGCAGTAATGCACTCTAGACAAAGTCAACATTATTATCTTCCGTTGCACGACTACAACACTTGCCCTTGCCCAATTTTTTCAAAAGATAATCAAGGATGTTCTTTTATGCAAGAAACTCTCCAACGTCAAATGGATCTAAGGTAGATCCAAGACTATCATGGAAGTAAGAACTATCAAGTCAACATGATTAATGAATGTCCAAACAGAGTACAAATCTCCAAAATTCGCACGATGAACACAAGTTTGGTAGAATTACACGCCAAATAGGTTCGACTTGGCTTCTTAGGATCCCACAAATATCAGGATTCTAAAGTCTACTTTAAGAACGATCAAGGTTGTGCGCTCGTACAAATAACTCTTCAACACTTATTAGCTCACTGGTGGTTCCCAATATATCAGGACACAAAAACTCATCAAGTCAACATAACTGATGAAGGCCCAAGTATACATGAAAGATGTGACATTCGTTTGTTGGCAACAGACTTGGTAAACATGCACATCATACAGAGTGGACACGGTTGAGTACCTCCTCACAATTATGAACGCTGCGGGATATGTTCGGAAAGTAACCAAGAATGCTATCTCGTGCAAGAAACTCTCCAGAATCTTGTAGAACAAGGAGAGGTCCTACCAAACAGAATAGGGGATTATCAGTCGATCAATATGGTGCAAGATTTCCTAGGGTAGTACGCAGTTTATGACGTCAAAGACATTGAAACATTATTGGTCAAATTTCATAAATGTTTGTGTGGACTTAACTACTTTGGTCCAAATCACCATGATCACTCAGCTTGCATAAATTGTTGTAGAAGCCGATATGGTTGCCTCAATGACTGTTAGACTAAAGGACCATCACAGTTTTCAACAATAAAATAAAAGTCTTCGTTCATCTGTTCTTGCCTTAGAACTTGCTTAAGTTTTGTTCGCTCTCTTTTCTTTCCTTTTGGATAAAATAAAAGTGCAGTGGAAACTCTTGCATTTTGAGTTAAGTTAATCAATAACTTACACTCACAATCTTTGCCGCTACAGTTTCCAAGGATGAGGTCAGGTTCTCGAGGTGTCGATGAAGAATGACAAATTTGTATTGGGATACAAGCCATCGCAAGCTCCGTCGATGTTCAGCGGTCTTGTCAAGTTCACAAGCGCTGGGGTCATTTTTGATCAGATTCATGCAATAGGGGAAGGCGAGGTCGACGGTGATTGTGACATGGATAGCTGGATCCGCCCTTGTGTCCAAGGCCAAGAACTAGGCAACTGGTCTTCCGAGGAAGTCGTCCTTGTCACCCGTGAAGAGTAATTTTTCTTGTTTTAAAACTTGTCAAGTGCTACGTTCTGTCCAAGGCATAATGACTCATTTGTAGGGCCACCTATTTTTCTTTCAATGCTATCATAAATAAAGGACGTTTTGCATTCAAATATTTTGCTCCCTGTTTTTCATTTTTGTTTTTGCATCTTTTAAAACTGGCAATGTGTTCGTTTTGTTTTGTTCATCTTTGCATTCTTAATAACACATAAAACATCACTCATGCAGATCCATTCCTTCAGATTCCATCAATAATGATTCAACTATGCCCCGATATGACTTTGACAATCCTATTTACCACGTTGAAGAAGAGACTGATGAAAATTGTGAACTTCCTGAGGATTTAGCCAGAACTTTGAAACAAGAGGAAAGGATCATTCAGCCTCATCAGGAGGATATCAAGATTATTGACCTGTGTACTGAGGATGCCAAGAAGGAAGTCAGAACTGGGGCTGCTTTGGGAGATAGTGTCAAGAGAAGATTGATTGAAATGCTTTGAGAGTATGTGGATATCTTCGCTTGGTCTTACCAAGACATGCCTGGGCTTGACACGAACATCATTGTACATTGTTTTCCTCTCATAGAAGAGTGTCCTCTAGTCATGCAGAAGTTGAGAAGAACAAGACTAGATATGGCTGTTAAAATTAAAGAAGAGGTTCAAAAACAGTTGGGCGCCAGGTTTCTTGCAGAGACTAATTATCCTCTGTGGGTTGCTAACATTGTGCATGTACCTAAGAAGCATGGAAATGTTAGGATGTGTGTTGACTACAGGGATCTTAATAGAGCAAGCCTGAAAGACGATTTCCCACTCCCTCACATTGACATGTTAGTGGATAATACTGCTCAATTTTCTGTGTTTTCCTTCATGGATGGCTTCTCTGGGTACAACCAAATTAAGATGGCCCCCGAGGACATGGAGAAAACGACGTTCATAACACCGTGGGGGATATTCTGTTATGAAGTAATGCCCTTTGGATTGAAAAATGTTGGGGCAACTTATCAGCGAGCAATGGTGTCTCTCTTTCATGATATGATTCACAAAAAGATTGAGGTTTGTGTTGATGACATAATTGCAAAGTCACAAACAAAGGAAGAACATATGGATAATTTGTCGAAGTTGTTTGAAAGGTTAAGGAAATTCAAGCTGAGGTTGAATCCGAACAAGTGCACCTTTGGGGTAAGTTTAGGAAAATTGTTGGGTGTCATTGTTAGTAAAAGAGGTATCGAGGTTGATCCTGCCAAGATAAGAGCAATATAAGAGATGCCTAAGCTAAGAACAGAAAAAGAGGTCCGTGGTTTCTTGGGGAGGTTGAACTACATTACTAGGTTCATCTCTCACCTCACGGTCATGTGCAAACCCATATTCAAATTGTTGAAAAAATATCAAGCGGTCAGGTGGAATGAAAACTGTCAAAAAGCTTTTAATAAGATAAAAGAATATTTGCAGGAGCCTCCGATCCTCATGCCTCCGGTAGCAAGAAGACCTTTGATTATGTATCTAATGGTTCTTGAGAATTCAATAGGATGTGTGCTCATCAACAAGACAAGACAGGTAGAAAATAGCATGCCATCTACTACCTGAGTAAGAAATGTATTGATTGTGAGTCGAGGTACTCAATGTTGGAGATAACATGTTATGCACTCGCTTGGGCAGCCAAGCGTTTGAGGCAGTATATGTTAAACCACACAACCTTGTTTATATCAAAGATGGATCTGATTAAGTATGTGTTTGAGAAGCAAGAACTCACTGGAAGGATTGCCCGATGGCAGATGGTTTTAACAGAATACGATATTGTCTACATTTCCTAGAAAGCTATCAAGGGAAGTATTCTGTCAGAATATCTTGCTAAACAACCGATTGAGGACTATCGAATGATGAAGTTTGAGTTTCCGAATGAAGATATCATGTTTTTGAAAATGGAAGACTGTGATGAGCCTTTTCCTGACGAGGGGCCTAAAATTGGATCTTAGTGGAGTTTGAATTTCGATGGTGCTGTTAATGCATATGGCAACAGAATCAGGGCAATCATTACTACTCGTCAGAAAAATTTGGTTCCTTATAAGAATTACGCCAAAAGGTTGTTACCTTTATTTGATAGAGTTGAGTTCCATCATGTGCCTTAGGCTGAGAATCAGACGGAAGATGTGTTGGAAACATTAATGTTGATGTACAAGGTGAATTATTGGAATGAGGTTCTGACAATCAGCATTATGTGTCTTGATAGTCCTGCTTTTGTGTTTTCTTCCGAAGACGTGTCAGATGGTAAACCTTGGTTTCATGATATCAAGTGCTTTCTTAAAAGTCAAGAATACCCACCTGTGGCATCCCGCAAAGACAAGAAGACTCTAAGGAGGCTAGCTGGTAATTTCTTTCTGAACAAAGATGATGTGTTGTATAAAGGAACTTTGACATAGTATTTCTCCATTGTGTTGATGAACACGAGGCCGACCTGTTGATAGAAGAAGTTCATGAGGATTCTTTCAGTACTCATGTTAGTGGGCATTTATTGCCAGAAAATTGCTAAGAGCAGGGTATTACTAGATGACTATGGAGTCTGATTGTATTAAATATGCCGGAAAATATCATAAATGCTAGATTTTTGCTGATAAGGTGCACGTGCCACCGACCCCTCTGAATGTGTTGACATCTCCTTGGCCATATGTTATGTGGGGCATTAACATGATTGGAAAGATTGAGCCTACTGCTTGTAATGGGCATCTCTTTATTCTAGTTGCCATTGATTACTTCACTAAGTGGGTGGATGTGGCCTCGTTTGCCAAGGTTACCAAGCATGTAGTTGCCCAATTTATAAAGAAGGACATTATCTGTTGTTATGGTATCCCTAAGAGAATCATTACTGACAATGGTTCAAATTTGAATAACAAGATGATGAAAGAGTTGTTCCAGAGCCTCAAAATTAAGCATTACAATTCTTCTCCATATTGTCTGAAGATGAATGGTGATGTTGAGGCAGCAAATAAGAATATCAAGAAGATTTTGCAAAAGATGGTTGTAACATACAAAGACTAGCATGAGATATTGCCCTTTGCTTTACACAATTATTCTAATTCAGTGCGTACGTGACAGGAGCAACTCCTTTCTCACTGGTGTATGGTATGGAGGCCGTCCTACCATTAGAAGTTGAGATTCCTTTTTTAATGGTTTTTGCAGATGTGAAGCTTGGTGAAGTCGAGTGGGTACAAACCAGGTTGGATCAACTGAACCTCATCGAAGAGAAGAGATTGATAACCATTGCACATGGTCGTTTATACTAGAGCAGGATGAAGAAGGCATTTGATCAGAAAGTGCATCCTTAGTGTTTCCAAACATGTGAATTGGTTTTGAAAAGGATCCTCTTTCCTCAGACAGATCACAGGGGAAAATGGACTCCAAATTATGAAGGACCATATGTTGTGAGAAACGTTTTCTCTGGTGGAGCCTCGTTGCTTTCAACTATAGATGACAAAGATTTTACATCCCCTGTGAACATAGACGCAGTCAAAAAATACTTCGTATAAAAGAGACCCACTGGACCACAAAAAGAAAAGGTCCAGGCAAAAAGGGGCATCCCGGCGAATCGTAAAAAGAAAATATTTGGGCAAAAATTATGGATAAAAGAAAATAAAAGAATTGAATAACCTGCAAAGTTGAAAACCTACGAAGGCAACTTTGGCAAAAATGGGTATCCCGGTGGGTTGAAAACCCAAAAGGGAGATCTAGGCAAAATTTAGAGATTTGAAAGCGAGAGGCTGTGATCTGCGTTCGATCTGTGCGCTCGTCTTGATACATGGGAATCTCGAAGGATATGAATCAGTCTAATCAGTCTCTTCTAAAGGCGGAAGTATTCAAGAATGTCGAAGATATACAAGTCATATTTGAGTCAAAACTTGATGGAAATATGTTTCCTTGGAATATCTGATGATGAGGAATTTATATTTCTTGTCAGAAGAACTTGTTGACCAGCTGAATTGGTTGTAATGTTTGTTGATAGAAAAGTAACTTCAGAAGCTTATGAAATATTAGTATTTAAACTGATTTCGAAGATCTGAAAGCAAGGAGAAATACTACCAAAACCTAATGTCATTTAATCTTTACTGCATATTCTTTTGAAGATGACATTAGTGCAGGATTCAGATAAAAGAGTAATCTGGCTCTGCCAGTCATTATTGCTTCTGAAGAAGCATCTGAGTCCTAAAATAAAAATCAAGTATTAAAGAGAAAGAGATTATTCCAAATCTATATTTCTTCAATATTTTATAATAAGGAGTTTGCTCTTTAAGGTGATATCTTAAGATATTTTATTACTCCTTGATTGAGGGTCATCATGGAATTTATGCTAAAAGATAATTCTATGAGAAGTCTTCAATTTCTCTTTGAGTTCTGTCAGCAATACTGATAGTGCCTTAATTTGTTTTTGTGAAAATATCTGATAGCTAACATTATCTGGTACTATGCTTGTCAATAATTTCAAAGTCAGAAGATTTAATCCTAGACAATGAGATCAGTGACTCTGCTTAGAACAAGATTTTGTTCTTATCATAACTCATTCTAGACTTATACTCTGGAAAGAATTATGGTTCTGCCATCAGATTAAGGCACAAGGAAAAGAAAATTATGTCAGTACTTACATGTATGGTCTCATAGAAATATGAGTATCATTATTCAAATGTATTTACTGCATATATCAAAGAAAGGAGCAGAGGCATCTTCCATGGTATTTATCAAAGATTGTTTACAATATTTGATGGAAGAAAAACCCACAACCCAGACTTAAGTGCTAGAGGTACTAAGTTTGTCGGGTGAAGTGTAGTTATTGGTTTAACAACCATTGAATCAGAATCCACTCAAAGCGGTGTTCAAACTCTATTGTCATGTCTGAATACTAATACGAGTCAAACCGAGAAAATAACAAAAAAAAAGTATGCTTGTTCTTTTTTGGCTTATCTCTTGATTCAATGAGATATTTGTGTATATGTAAATACAAAGCTTCTATTAGATTTCTAGATAAGCTCTTTTGGAAAAAGGATCTTCAAATTTTTTTAAGAAGAAACTTTGTTGTATTTATCTATACTGAGTATTTCATTAAGCTAGATGATAATCATATTTATGGAAATAGTTTCCTCACTTTTTGTGATATTACTGCTATATTTAGATGTCAAAGGAAACAATTCTATATTCACCTATCACTTGTGACTCCTGTTTCAAGAGGGAGCGTTGGTTCTGAATAGAATATTGGAGACCAATGACTGACAAAAGACCTCTCTCTCTCTCTCTCTAAGTCTAGGACTACTAAATTCTGATGAATAATAGCTTCTGAAAGTTGTCAGATTCTGAGATTTAGAAGATGATTCTTTACTTCTGATAAATCAATTTAAGTAATCTAGTGGATTCAAGAAATTTAATGGATAAGAACCTTTGGGTAATGATGTTTTCTTTTTATATGTTTTTGTCATTATCCCATGTCTTGTGAAACATCATTTTGTGTCCTTCTTCTGACAAGACTCTTATTCCTTTAGGAATCTTGTTCAGTTCTCTTCTTTTTTCTCTTTGGTTGTGTGTTGATCAAGCCAAACTTGTGATGATTTCTTTAGTTAATTATTCCTTGAATTCACTAGTTGTCATCAATGAAAAGTTTATGGATTTTGATGAATTTCTTAAGTTAGGCTTTAACCTCTGGAAGACAGTGTCTGAACAAAGTTCGAATGGATACTTTGAGATGCTATGCGATTTTACTTATCCAAATCTTGTCAAAGAGTTTTGGATTAATGCTTACATTGTTAAGCTGAATTCTGAGTGTGTTATTCTTTCTAAAGTAACTAGTGTTTCTATAACAGTAACCTCTAAAGCAACTACTAATGTGATCAATTGTGATGAGATTGGAGAAATCCCAGGAACTCTAGTTTGGGAACACTATCTTCCTACTTGGCATATCTTTGTAGATCCATATAAAATATCAATGGTCTCAAATCTTCATCCTGATGCAGTTCTTTGGAATCAGATTCTAAATTCAAACTTACTTCCTAAAAATAAGGATTTAGACCTCGTGATCCCTATTTAAAAAGATCTGCTTCTACTTCTCTATTCAGCCTTGCAGATTGATCTTCCTCAAGTTATATTTGAATATTTGAAGAGGAATCTTTCTTCCTTTCACAAGGGAAAGATTTTATTCATTCCTTATGGAAGAGTTATTTTATAATTACTTATTCATCATGGGGTTATCATAAGTTCAGAGGATGATTCGTCTAAAATCTGGAGAGACAAGTTTAAAGCTATCTATGAAAGATTTTGATATTAGATTTCTGCATAGTTATGCCTTGTGTCGCATCACTGCGAAAAAAGGGGCCGACAAGGACAAAAGAGTCGCCACCGTTTTTTATTTATCCCAAAGAGAGGGAAAGAAACTGATAAGAGAAAACCTACGAAAAAAGGGAAAAGACAGGTCATTGCAACCAAATCTTGGGTTCGGGAGTCGGTTACGCAAGGGGAAGGTATGAGCACCCCTCACGTCCGTTGTACTCTACGGGATCCATGCTTGTTGTCTGTCTAAAAGGGTGTTAAACTATCAAAAGGCTGGCACACATGGTGAAAGAAAAGAAAAGAGACTCGATGGAGCATCTCCGCCCTATGCGTACGTATTCCCACTAATCATTCCTCAAGTACTTAAGGCTCGTAGCGTACACCATTTATTATCATTTATTAAGTTTCTTAAGATGTTATGAGATGAGAAGAGAAATACACAAACTCTAAGGGGAACTAATCAACCCTAATGTTATCATGCAAAATGCTCCTAAAGTTGAGATTAAGAGGGGAAAATCTATACTAATGTTATCATGCAAAGGATTGAACATCTAACGTCTCTCCTACTCCCATCTTTAATAGAGGGACTAGGAATCCTAAGGGATCATGGCAAAAGACCAAGTAAACAACAGATAATCCAATCATAGATGAAATGAAGAATGAGAAGAAGTTGACTTAAACAAGTCAAAAGCAATGCAAACATGATATACAAAGATGCAAAGATGAGATGTAAGGTTCAAATGATGTAACAAAGACTCAGACACATAGCAAATGACTCAAACAGGATGACTTGAACAAGTCAAAGAAGAGTGAGATGAAATGGGAGAAGTAACAACTCTCACAACCATTCAAACATCAATCACTTAAACAAAAGTTAAACACAAAGAAAAAGCAAAAGGCCATGATCAAAGAGAAGATGGGAGAAAGAATCTTGGGAAGCAAGCACATGTAAATTATCTCAACCAACAATTCAAAGTGATCATGCAAAAGAGGCGAGCAAAACAAGTGCAAGGAGGGATACATTATTCAAGACAAACTCAAAGCATAAATATGAATACCAAATCATCTTGAATAATGATCAAAGCACTAGGGGAAGAGGTGAATCAATAAGAAGAAAGCTCAAATCAAGACTGGAAACAAAGCACAAACAAGAATCAAGTCATGGCAAGTGAAAGAAATAAGGTTCAATCACTAATTCAACACTTGAAAACAAGTGGAAATGCCTAACTTCTAAGTAACTTACAAAACAAGTTACACAAGTGTATGACCTAAAATTAAAGGACCAGCACCTTAATCATGTTATAAACAAGCATTGAAGTTCATAGGGTGTATACGGGATCCATAGAAGTCATCTCCCAAAGGAACTAGGTCAAACCAGTTTGTATGAACCTCCTTTAAGATGACCTGACTTGCAAGCTTCATCAAAAATAGAAAGATTGTTCAATAAATTCCAAATAAAAAGCACAAGGTATCTATGTCAAATGAAAAATAGAAAACAAAGTCTCATGGTTAAATTCAACTCAAGGCATCACCAAATTATTCATTTATTAAGGGTGCTCCACCTTGTTGAGCATAAATCGAAGGACACTAAAAGTCAAATTAAAGTCAAATGAAAAAAATATAGTTGGTCACTCAAAATAATCCTCAAGAATACCTCAATACCTTATCCAGGTGAGGATAGGCCATGGTCATAGGAGATAAATAATTGAAGTCCAAACAATCAAGACTATGTAAGGTAAACACCATAAAAGTCAACTAATTGCAAAATTAAAATAAAATAGCAAAACTCAATAAAATTAGAAACAAAAATTTTAGAAAATTAAATAACATCCTAAAATATGAGAAAAAAAGTTTTATGGAATTTTTTTATAGTTGGAAGTATTTTTAAAAATGTAAAATGAACACAGAAAAGAAAAAGAAATAAAAGAAATGAAAAAACAAAGGGAGGTGCAATAGTAAAACCAACGTGAACTGAATCATGTGAAAAGCGCATATGGGCTCATAACATGGGGTGCATGAATATAAATTGAGGCCCAAACCAAATCCATCCTTCATACTTAATGAAACGCAACGTTTCATTAAGTCCAATCATGGTCAACTGCACGCGTGGTCTGGGTCAAGCGAATGATAACATGCCAAGCAATCAGGTCAACAAGTCCACACAGCCAAATCAGCAAAGATCAGACTGGTGACTGGGACGCCGGAGCTGGGGCTCCGGTCGTCTTCTCCGGCCAGCTCACTAGAGACCAGTCACCAAACCCTAATAAAAATGAGCAAATCTTATATCAAAAGAAAGCTGAGCTCACAAGGATTCCAAATCTAACCATGGATTTTGAAAAAGGTTCTTAAATTAAGAGAACCGAAGACATGAATTTTTGATAACACATTCTGAAACTCCAACGTAGAAACATATAGAAAGCTCAAACATTGCCTACCATAGGTAGGACTTCAAATGCAACCCAGAATGATCCTAAAACATGCCTAGAATGAGAGAAATCAGTGGTGGAAACTTACTGAACGGAGCACCTCCATTGGCTCTTCCAAAGATTGCAAGCTTCAATCTCTTGCTTCCAATTTGTTCCTTAGACCCTTGTGAATAAGAATCAAGTAGCAATTTAGAGGAAATAACCAGGAATTTTTTGATTCAAAGATGGAAAATTTTGGAGGATTTTTCAAATGTATGAGCTCTCTCATGCAGCAACCTTCTATTATGAGCCATTAGGAAAAATCCTCAGCTCTTATATGATGGGTTTCTGATTGCCATGCAGGCCCGTGATGGTAGAATCATGTGATTTCAAATTCTTACCAAAAAAATTCATTTACCCATACACACGGGTATGGTTCATGTCCACATAATATTGGGTCAACAAATGCATACTTGGAGGGTGTAAGAATGAACCATATTGATTTGAATTATTTAAAATGTCTTGGTACCAAGTTTTGATTCATAACTTTTTAAGTAAGAAACTTGAAAATATGGTACACAATGACTCTTTAATTTGGCACAAATGAGGCAAAACCCTTTATGGTCATGTAATAGTGTAGAAAAGTTCAAACATGAGGCCAAAAGGTATCTTGTAATAAAAGATATTCAAACCATGACCAAAAGTCAAAATTTCCCTTCTAAAATGGTCCATATGATCACCTAATGCACCAAAATCCATGAATTTTGAGTCCATTGTGAAGCCAAGACAATTAGACACAAGTTTCATGTTGGTTGAAAATGGATTAGAAGCTTCAAAGTTCATGAAATTGGTCATTGAAGAAGATGACCTATAATGAAACTTTCCCAAATACCCTTGCCTTGTGAGGTCCATAACATGAGATGTAAAAATGGTAAAAAGGACTTCTAGGACTTTTTGGAAAGCTAAGATCATGAGGAACAACTTTCATGTTCACTTGATGTTAAAGAGAATCTTGATTTAGGTCAAAAATTCCTTGGAAGTGACTTGACTTTAAGTTGACCAAAATTCTCTTCATCTGAGGATCCTAACTTGTTGGGATCATAACTTGAGATGTACAAACTCAATGGATAATTTATTGTACTCAAAATAAATCTTGGAACATGCCCAACAAGTCTCATGTTTTCATAAAGATGAGATTGAACTTGTATCATAGGGAAAAATGTCCTTGAAGTTAAGCACTAAAGAAGAGAATTTTACACTGAAATCATCTGAAAACCTAATTTAGTAACTCCTTGAACCTCTTGAATTTCCTTGATTTGATCTTATCATGACATCCTAGATGCTTTGGGATGACTTCCCATGCCTCAATGACCTAGAAACAAGTCTTGAACCCTCTCAAGTCCACAGCTGACTTTGGGTTGACCAGATGAAACCCTAGCTCCACATTCTCTGACTAAGGCTCTTACAGATGAAATGTTTGACTTCACAAAGACTTCTCAAGACACACATTGAGCTTTTGAACTATGCCATATTCAAATAGATGAACTTATGAACCTTAATTGACCCTTTGATGATCCTCAAGGTAGGAGGTGACACCCATACACTAACTTCTCCTCTTAAAAAGCCTTGAAACCCCCATCTGATGGTAATGAACCCTTGATGTCTTGGAAATGAAACCCTTGCTTGAGCTTGAACCAAGGAGACTCTCCTATTGAATGGTACAACACACCTCTTGATCCCTTGCTATGAACAATGCTATGCAAATGCAGATGCTAAAATGAAATGAAACATAAGCCAAGTACAAGAAAATGGTTGATCAAATGTTGGGGTACAACAACTGCCCCTATTCAAACGAATTGGACCGGAGGGAGTGAAAAGTGAACAACTTTCAAACATTCAAGGTAAAAGATGGTTGAATACCAAAGAACCTAGAAATTTGCCAACCTCAAAAGGGAACTAAAATTGATAATTGTAACTGATAAACTCTATTGGAGAAAATGTGATAAGATGAACGCATCCGTCAAAGACATCACACTCTGCCGAGGTCTGGATACCGCTCAGGCAAGATAAATCATTGGTCGGGGTTTGGATACCGCACAGGCTCAAGAAAACAATAGCAATCTGTCGGGGTCAGGATACCGCACGGGCTCAAGAAAACAATCACAAACTGCTAGGGTCTGGATACCGTTCAGGCAAGAAATAAACATTGGTCGGGGTCTGGATATCGCACGGGATAAGAAAATAAACCAGTGTTAGCCAGAGTCTGGATACTACACGAGATAAGAAAATAAACCAGTGCTAGCCAGAGTCTGGATATCGCATGTGATAATTTCTTTTCTTTTTATTATTTTTGTGCATTTTATACTAGTTTAGTTTTATTCCATTAAAAATAGGAAAATTAGTCAATAAATCCTGAGATTTTTTCCCCTGATTCATGAATGAATTTAGAAAATTTAGGAACAAAAAAAATCATGATTAGCATTTATTTTCATTTTATTTGAATTTTTCACATTTTGTTTGACAATAAAATTGTATTGTTTGCTTCATCTGTTTGGTGAATTTTGTTTGAGCATTTGGTATTGAGTTTTTGCTTGAGTTTTGGCTTGTGATTAGGTTAGACACGTATGCTCACCTCAGATTTTTCTCACATTTTTGTGATGAATTTAGGTGTTGTTTTAGGACTAGAACTTTAGGAGTTCCCTTTTAGGGTTTATTTGTGATACCTTGAGGTTTAGGATTTTATTGGAGGACTTAGAGAATAAAATTAGGTCCTGATTTTTTAACTATAGGTTATTAGTGAATGCATGTTCCCCTAGAAAAATAATCAGATTTTTAGAATGTGTTTTGGTATTTTTGATAGAATATTCTACTTGTGTGTTCATTTGGTGTTTCAATGTTGATGATCGATTTGGAATGGACTCAAAGTTGGGCTTCCTTGCATAGTGAGCTTCTGGATCTCATTGGAAGATATCAAGGACATGATGAGGCTTGTGTGAAGTAGCTAGTGGAGCTTGTATTGAATTTTTCCCTTCCTTTTTGTTAGCTTTGAATAGCTTAGGAAATTAGGGCTTTAGGAGAGAGCTTTAGAAATAGACATTTCTTCAAATAATGGTTGGTTTTGTTCCCATTCCATTCTCATACTATGATTCAAAGTCCTCATGTTAAAGTCTCATATCTCCTTTAGAGGGATGTGTGACATTTACAATGAGTAGAACTTTTGAGGATGCCTTTCTCTGATGACTGGTTGAGTGTCAGACAGGATTCCTTTGGTTTACTGTCTGCTTCCCATTATCAAACAATCATCTTATTGATTCTCTTCATTCTTGGTGGAGCCTATTGAAGATTGAAGCTTGAAGATGAAGTAACTTTCATTCTCTTGAAGATTGATAGACCTGAAGAACAGTTCCAGACTATGGACTGAATTGCTGTCAGAGACTGCTTTGCTGTGAAGCTGTGGAAGCTGTTGATTTGCTTTCTTGACTGTCTGTTTTCTTTCTGTGCAACTGTATTGATGTGAATTGATTGGTGTAATGCATTTAGATTAGTTCATGTAGTTGAATAAGCCTAAGAGCATCCTAAGGGTTGAGCTCCTCCCCTTGCTAGTATTGCATTAGAGGTTGAGTTTCTCCCTCTGCTTGTATTTTTACTGTGTGGCTTTGCTTGCTGGTATTCGGTAGAGCTCTGCTCCCTTGCCTGTGTGGTTTGTGATTTGCTTGATTGCATTTTATTTTCCTTTATGATTGCAGTTATTCATACTTGGCTTGAGGTTGATACGAGCTTGTTGAGGCTGATGCCCCACACACATTTCCTCCCTCACTTGCATTGCATGCATTTTACAGTCGTTTACTGTTTACTGTTTAAGCTGATGCTTTATCTGTTGTTGTTTATCATTGACATGATCCCCTAGGAATCTCACTTCCTTTGATAAGAAAGTGATGATTAGAACTTTAGGTTGAAACCTGTGCATGATAACTTCTAGGAGTTCCCTGTTTCAAACCTCAACCATAGGATGAATCCTTGGCATGACAACATTAAGACTTGATAGTCTCCCCGTAGTTGTCCCTCTCTCTTCTCATCTTGAAACAACAATAAAAAACATAATAAAGGCAAGTTAGTATAAGCGCGATACGAGCCTTAAGCTACTTGGGTAATGATAATTGAGCGGCCTCCTCTCAATCGTCTAGAATGTTTAGTATACGTCCTTTGGACGATATGCGACGCATTCGTTCCCAGGTCATAGTCTCTAGTGCTATACGAACTACAGACAACTAAAAAATATTTCTTCCGTAAAAGACAGAAAACAAACTTCAAACCTTTTTGCCTCGTGGGCCCATAATTAAAAGGAAGCTTTTCTGAAGAAAAGAGTGTCGTTAACTCCCAGTTCTATTGCAAACTGTAACGCCTAAGTCTCCAAGGGTCGAGCTGCTTACACCAAACTGCTGGAACTGTTTGTTAACCCTACTCGGAAAAAAAAAAGAATCTGAATCCCCTTAATCCGTATTAGCCCGAACTACGTAAGCTCTGATCTCTCATATCTATTGAGAGTACGTAGGCACAATACTGACGTATTGGCGAGCCACCTTCCCCCATCCATAACCCGTAGTTAGCCGAACTATGTTGACTCTGATTTCTCATTCTCTGATGAGAATATGTAGGCATAAAGTGCGACGCTTTGCTGAGTCATTTTCTTTTCTTTTTGAGCCAGCCTTGATAGGTAGATAGTTAAACCAACCCGTCAGATAAACACAACAAGCATGGATCCCATCGAGTACGATGGACGTAAGGGGTGCTAATACCTTCCCCTTGCGTAACCGACTCTCGAACCCAGACATTGGTTGCGATGACCTTGTCTTATACCCTTCTCGTCAGGTTTCTCCGATCGTTTCCTTTCCCGCTCTGAGGGATAAATAACGAAAGGTGGCGACTCTTCTGTTTTGCCGGCGCCTTATTTTCGTGGTAGCGACAATATGGTTAACCGATTAAACCGTTCAAATTTTCAATTTTTTCTAACGTTAACAGTGTGTTAACCGATCAACCCCTGGGGTTAACCGATTAACACTGTGTTGACAGGCCTGTTTTGCTACTTTGTTTGATTGTTTGCATACCGTTTCATCTCGAATCATCATAGATCAGTGTGATGTGTTAGGGATAAAATGTTTCTGGATATATGTCGCTGTTTTGGTTGTTTAATCGAGATTTCATCGACATTCGTGTTTTTCCACTTGAATGCATACTTATGGATGTGGTTCAAAGTTGATGATCTCTTTGCATGTTCGTTTGCTTTCATCTCTTTTGCGCTTCCTTCATGTTTGTATCATTCTTGCATCGCTGTTGAGGTCGAGATGAGCTTGTGGCGGCTGCTGCCTCACACATTTTTCCTCCCCCCCACCATTCTAAGTGTTACATTTTAATGTTTGCATCTTCTACTTGTGATTGAATTTACTTGGTGCTTTCTTGTGCTTTTTGCCATGATCCCAAAAGGGTTCCTAGTCCCTCCGTTTAGGATGGGAGTAGGAGAGACATTAGGTGCTCAATCTAAGTATGCTAACATTAGGGTAGATGTTTCCCCTTTCTAATCCAAACCTTAGGACCACTTTGCATGACAATGTTAGGGTCGAGTTTCCCTTAGACCTTCCGTGCGTATCTCTTTGTCATCTCGGAAAAATTCTAATCCATCTAATAAATGCGATAAACGTTGTGCGCTACGAGCCTTAAGCTACACGAGGAATGATGAGCGAGGGGTCTCCTCTTTCTTATCTAGAATGTTTAGTGTACGTCCCGTTTGGAAGCGATACATGACGCGTTCGCCTCTATGTCATAGTCTTTAGTGCAACGTGATTCACAAACCGAATTAGTTCACTTCACTAAACACCACAAACAAATTTCAAACCTTTTTTCCTCCGGGATTAATCGGAAACCTTTTTTCAGAAAAGAGTGTTGTTAAGCTTCGGTTCTACCGCACACAGGCTTCGTCCCTAACTGCTGGAATGTAGGTTTAACCCAACTCGGTTAAAAACTTAATCAACCTGTAGTTTCGTGTCGCTCGAACTACGTTTGCTCTGATCTTTCATACCAGATGAAAGTACGTAGGCACAAGACGCGATGTCCTGGCGAGTAACCTTTCCCCTTTCTCTCGTAGTTAGCCGAACTACGTTGACTCTGACTTTCCCATTGCACAAGGGAATACGTAGGCACAGAGCGACGATGCTCTGCCGAGTCTTTCTTTTCTTTTCTTTTTGTCCTGCAAGCCTTTAGCGTAGATAGTTTAAACACACCCCCTTAAATAGACAACAAGCATGGATCCCGTCGAGTACGACAGACGTGAGGGGTGCTAATACCTTCCCCTTGCGTAACCGACTCTCGAATCCAGGACTTGGTTACGATGACCTCGTCTTTTCCCTTTTTCGTCAGGTTTTTCCGATTGTTTCCTTTCCTTTTCTTTGGCATAAATAATGAAAGGTGGCGACTCTTCTGTTTTCCGCCGGGTGTTTTTCGTAGTTGCGGCAACAAGCCCTAGATGGCTTTCTAGGAAATGAACTCTCCTGGGTAAAACGGCCCTGCTGAGAACAAAATACACTCTGCTGAGGATCAAATCAAACTTTGTTGAGGAAAACGCCCTGGATGGCCTACCCAGATATGACTCTTTTGAGGAGCAAAAGACTGGACTGGGGGAAACGCCCTGAATGGCCTTCCAGAACAACAAAACTCTTCTAGGATACAAAGCCAACTGATGAGGAATAAACTCCACTCTGCCAGAGATTCTGCTCTACTGAAGACTGAATCTGCTATCTGCTAGGAATAATGAATAAGGTTTATTGGTGAACTATCCCAAACTTTTTCTGCTGAGGATGGAGAATAATATTCTCTGGGTCAATCCCATTCTGTGGGGAAGTAAACTAATCCTCTGACTTCGCTGGGGATTAAGCAATGAGGGAATCAACATCGACCTCTGCTTGAGGAAAAATGAGAATAAAAACTCAACAACATCAAACTCTACTTGGGGAACGAGTCAATGACCTAGACTCAGAGGGGACATGAGTCAAGGATTTAGGCTCTTTGGGGAAACAAGATTCTAAACTCGCTCCACTACTAGGGATAATCCCAGATCCATATGTCAAGGGATAAGTGCACACCTCTATTGGAGAATATCAGTTTCGACCCTCTAGGGGTAACGCTGATATCAACCTGCTAGGGGATAAGACACGCATTTGAACTGTTGACAATAGGTGTATACGTTCCACCTGCTGGGGATAGCTCTACTCTTCCAGGGATGTCAATCTTGACCTGCTGAAGATGACCTTGATCACATGTGATTTTATCCTATTGGGGAGGAACTAGTCTTAAACTGCACATCTTCCTCTTGTGGGGACAGAGACATAGTGACCTTAGTATGCGTTCACAGGGGACGTGAAATCTTTGCCATCCATAGTTGAGAGTAATAAGGCTCCTCCGGAGTAGGCTTTCCTTACAACATATGGTCCTTCATAGTTTGGGGTCCACTTTCCCCTGTGATCTGTCTGTAGAGGGAAAATCCGCTTCAACACTAGGTCACCTGCCTGAAAGCTTCAAGCGCGCACCTTCTGTTCGAAAGCTTTCTTCATCCTGCTTTGATACAAACGGCCATATGCAATGGATGCCAATATTTTCTCGTCTATCAAGCTGAGTTGATTCAATCTGTTCCTCACCCATTCTGCCTCATCAAGTTTAACATCAACCAACACTCTTAATGAAGGGATATCGACTTCCAATGGTAGGACAACCTCCATACCATATACTAGCAAGAAAGGAAATGCCCCAGTTGAAGTATGCATCGAAGTACGATATCCGTGTAATGCAAAGGGCAACATCTCGTGCTAATCTTTATAGGTCACAACCATCTTCTGCACAATCTTCTTGATGTTCTTGTTGGCTGCCTCAACAACGTCATTCATCTTCGGACAATAAGGAGAAGAATTGTGATGCTCAATCTTGAAACTCTGGCACAACTCCTTCATCATCTTGCTATTCAAATTCGAACCATTATCAATAATGATTCGTTCGGGAACTCCGTAACGACAGATCATGTCCTTCTTGATGAATCGAGCCACGACCAGTCTGGTGACGTTGGCGAAGGAAGCTGCTTCAAACCACTTAGTGAAATAGTCAATTGCCACTAAGATGAAGCGGTGTCTGTTGGATGTAGTCGGCTCGATCTTGCCGATAATATCAATGCCCCATATGGAAAAAGGCTAGGAAGATGCCATGACATTCAAGGGACTTGGCGGCACATGCATCTTATCAGCATAAATCTGGCATTTATGGCATTTCTTGGCATACCTGAAACAAACAGACTCCATAGTCAACCAATAGTAGTCTGCCCTCAACAGTTTCCTAGACATTGCATGTCCGCCTGCATGCGTACCAAAAGCACCCTCGTGGACTTCTTCCATAAGCATACATGCTTCTTTTTCGTCCACGCATCTAAACAGAACCAAGTCAAAGTTTCTTCAATAGAGTACACCATCCTTGTTCAGATAGAAGTTTCTAGCCAACCTCCTCAAAGTCTTCTTATCCCGGCTCGATGCCCCAGGCGGATATTCCTGATTCTTGAGAAAGTTTCGGATATCATAATACCATGGGTTCCCATATGAAGCTTCCTCTATTGCAAATATGAATGCTGGCCTATCGAGGAGGGAGATGACAATTCTCGGAGCGTCGTTCCAATAGTTCACCTTATACATCGAGGATAATGTAGCCAAGGAATCTGCCATCTGATTCTCAGCTCTTGGCACATGATGGAATTCTACTCTGTCGAAGAAAGGTAACAACCTCCTTGCATAATTCATGTAGGGAATCAGATTAGGCTGACGAGTCTCCCACTCTCCTTTGATCTGATTGACTACCAAAGCTGAATCACCATAAATATCAAGGTTCTTGATTCTCAAATCAATCGCTTCTTCAATGCCCATGATACATGCTTCATACTCAACTTCGTTATTGGTGCAGGGAAATGTTAACCTGGCAGTAAATGGTATATGCGAACCATGGGGAGTTATAATGATTTCCCAATTCCACTACCATAGGAATTAACAGCACCGTCAAAAATCATCAGCCATTGGGAGCCTATCTCAAGACCTTCATCAGGTAACGGCTCTTCGCAGTCTTTCATCTTCAAGAACATGATATCCTCATCAGGAAACTCAAACTTCATCGGCTGATAATCATCGATTGCTTATTCCGCAAGATATTCTGACAGAACACTTCCCTTAATAGCCTTTTGGGAGACGTATTGAATGTCGTATTCTGTCAAAACCATCTGCCACCTAGCAATTCTTCCTGAGACCGCTTGCTTTTCGAACACGTATTTCATTGGATCCATCTTTGAAATAAGCATCATTGTGTGATTCAACATATATTGCCTTAGGAGCTTGGTGGCCCAAGCAAGTACACAACACGTCTTTTCTAACATTGAGTATCTAGACTCACAATCTGTGAACTTCTTACTCAAATAATAGATGGTATAATCTTTTCTTTCTGTCTCGTCGTGTTGATCGAGAACACAACTCATGGAGTTCTCAAGAACTGTCAAGTATATTATCAATGGTCTTCCTGCCACTAGAGGCATCAGTATCGGAGGCTCATGCAAATATTCTTTTATTTTCTCAAATGCCCTCTGGAAATTTTCATTCCAGACCACCTCCTGATCTTTCTTTAACAGCTTGAACAATGGTTCACAAGTGGCTGTAAGGTGAGATATGAACCTTGAAATGTAGTTCAATCTACCTAGAAAACCACAAACCTCTTTTTTTGCTTTTTGGTGCTGGCATTTCCTGTATAGCTTTTATTTTTACAGGATCGACCTCGATTCCTTTTTCACTGACTATAAACCCCAATAGCTTTCCCGACCGTACACCAAAAGTACACTTGTTCGGATTCAACCTTAGTGTGAATTTCCTTAACCTTTCGAACAACTTCAAAAGATTCACCATATGCTCTTCCTCCGTTTGTGACTTTGCGATCATGTCATCAACATAGACCTTAATCTCATGATGAATCATATCATGAAACAAAGTCACCATCACCCGTTGATAGGTTGCCCCTGAATTCTTCAATCCAAAAGGCATTACCTTATAACAAAAAGTACCCCACATCGTGATAAAGTTTGTTTTCTCCATGTCCTCTAGGGCCATGTTGATCTAGTTATATCCGGAGAAACCATCCATGAAGGAAAACACTGAATATTGAGATGGTATTATCAACTAGCACATCAATGTGGGGGAGCAGGAAATCCTCTTTCGGGCTCGCTCTGTTTAGATCACGGTAATCCACACACATCCTTACCTTACCATCTTTCTTAGGTACAGGATACAATGTTAGCGACCCACGGAGGGTAATTCGTCACGGCAAGAAATATGGCGTCCAACTGCTTATGGACCTCTTCTTTGATCTTAACTGCCATGTCTGGTCTGGTTCTCCTCAGATTCTGTTTCACAGGTGGACACTCTTCTTGGAGAGGTAAGCGATGAACCACAAAATCCGTATCAAGTCCGGGCATATCCTCGTATGACCAAGCGAAGACGTCTCTGTACTCTCGAAGCATCTCAACAAGTCTTCTCTTGACATCATCTTCTAAAGCAACCCCTATTCTGATCTCTTTCTTGGCTTCCTCTGTACCCAGGTTGACAACTTCGATCTCTTCTTGATGAGGCAAAATAACCTTCTCCTCTTGTCTTAGCAACCTGGTGAGCTCTTCAGGAAAGTCTTCGTCTTCTTCAACCTCTTCTTTAGCTTGAAAGATTGGATTATCAAAATCATACCGAGTCATAGACGAGTCTGAATTGGTGGCATCTATGATGTCAAACCTGTATGATGATGATTTGATGCTTAAAATGATATGCAAACAAGCGCAAACCACATTGCCATTTTATTGTTAAAAATAAAACAAGAAAAACAAGGATCACAATATTTGAATGCAAAAACACATTTTGATTAATGATAAAGCAATTGTTCGAAACATAAACAAGATAAGGCCCTACAGACAAAGACCACTATGCTCCGGGTAGAACATAGGGCTACACATAATCAGAAAACAAGATAATTACTCTTCACGTGTCACTTGCACAACTTCTTCAATAGTCCAGTTGCTCTGACTTTGGTCGGGAACACATGGCTGGATCCATGCGTCCATATCACAATCACTATCACCCTCATCCTCAGACATAACGTTGATTCGGTCGAAGATCACCCTCACCACTTGTAAACTGAACTGGCCCTCTGTAACATGGAGCATTTCGGGAGGAGGAAGGCGACGGGCTGTATCCCAGTCCGAACTTATCCTATTTATTGGGGATACTCAACACCTACCCCCGTCCTTGAGATGAACCTAACTCCACCACCGCACACACTTTCTTGAAATAAGACATAGAAACCTCAGAAGTTCTGTCTACGACTGGCGCCTTTTCTCTGACTTGGACAGTTTCAAATGCTTGGCATAAAGTCTCATGTATTTCCCCCATCAACTTCAACATACTTGAACGAGGATAAATGGTTGATTATTATGTCCTCCTCACCATAGACGGTGACAATGTTACCCCCAACCATCTACTTTAACTTCTCATGTAAGATTGACGTCACTGCCCCCGCTGAGTGAATCCAGGGTCGACCTAACAAACAACTGTATGCAGGTTGGATATCCATTATGTAAAATACAACGTCGAAAATCTCCGGACCAACTTGTATTGGAATAGTAAATTCACCAAAAATAGACCTCCTCGTTCCATCGAACGCTCATACAATCAGATCACTAGGAGTGCACATCACGCCTTGGGTGTCAAGCTTCATCAAAGCGTTTTTGGGCAACACGTTGAGTGAAGACCCAGTGTCCACCAGAACATGTGATAATACAGCTCCTCTGCACTCAATGGAAATGTGCAAAGCGTGATTGTGATTTCTTCCTTTAAGCGTCAGATCCAAATCTGTAAATCCCAATCCATTTCAAGCACTTACATGGGCCATAACTCCCTCGATCTGGTTTACTGAAATCTCTTGTGGCACATATGTGTTGTACCCCAAAATTTGACCAACCTTTTTCTTGTACTTGGCTTATGTTTCATTTCATTTTAGCATTTGCATTTGCATATCATTATCCTTAACAGGGGATCAAGAGAGGTGTGCCATTCAAGAGAAGAACTTCAAGGGTTTCAAAACTCAAGCAAGAGTACTCATTCAAGTCATCAAATGCTTACAATCATCAGGAAGTGGTCAAAGCCCCTTGAGAGAGAAGATTGAGGTGTGTTGCTTATCTCCTATCTTGGAGGTTAGCAGAAGATTATCAGGGGCTTGTAAGTTTATTGTTATGGATAAGAGGTGTTTGAGGAGCTCATTGAGTGCTTTGGAGGTCATTGTGGAGCTTATCTGGGCATTTATTTCATTTGCAAGAGGCCACAGTCAAAGGTTGTGCACCTAGGGTTTCATTTGGTCAACTCAAGGTCAACTGAAGACTTGAGGGAGTTTGAGACTTGGTTTTAAGTCATTGATGCCACGGGAAGTTACCTTGAGACATCCAGGATGTCATGTCAAGCTCAAATTAAGAAGAATCAAGGGTTCAAGAGGTTACTAAATTAGGGTTTCAGAGGGTCTCAATGAAAAATCCCCTTCTTTGGTGCCTAACTTCAAGGATAATTTACCATATGATACAAGTTTAATCTAATTTTCTTGCAACCTTGAAACATGTAGGGCATGTTCTAAGCTTTCTTTTGAGTACTAGAAATCATCCATCGGGTTTGTGCAACTCACATTATGATGCCATCAAGTTAGAGGTCTCAGATGAACTTATTTTTGGTAAACTAAAAGTCAACTCACTTCCAAGGCACTTTTGACCTAGAAGAAAGTTTCCCCTCAAATTTAGGTGAAAATGAAAGTTGTTCCTAATGGTCTTAGCTTTCCAAAAAGTCCTAGAAGTCCTTGATATCATTTGTAGAACTCAAGTTATGGCTTTGGCAAGGCAAGGGTATTTTGGGAAGATTTGATTATAGGTCATTTGCTACATAGGTCATTTTCATGCACTTGTGTACCTTAAATGAATTTTCAACCAACATAAAAGTTGCTCCTAGAGACCTCATTTACATCATAAAACTCAAGGATCATGTGAATTATGGATGGTTATGGACATGTGGGAGAATTTTCAAGTGAAAAATGAACTTTGAATTATGACTTGAATTCAATTCATTATAGGCCATACTTTGATCTTATTTTGATTCAATTCTTTCCAAGATACACTCATAAGAAGTTTGCACAATTTGGTTTTGGTACAAGAAGGCAAAAACACGTGCAATTTAAAATTTCTACACAAAGAAGTTTCAATTCAAAACTCTTAAATTGGATCAAACCAAAGGCCCAAATCAATTCTATTGTCAAATTGAGCTTACATGCTGCAGATTGGAGGGGTTCTCATGAGTGAAGGAGAGAAAAATCACGTGTGCATGAGAAGGTTACCATTTTTACGCATTTTTCCAATTAACAAAATTGAAGCCTCATGGGCCTTCCAAACCATCTGAAATCCATCATATATAATCTAAAATTTCGCCCTAAGAGCTCAGAAGTGGCATTTGGAGTTGGAGAGAGCATTTTCAGATTTGAAATTCTCAAGGAAATTTGAAAATCGAATTCACTTTTTCTCTGCAAACCAAGTCCAATTGGAGCTCAATTCATCTTCCTTGAAGTATTTGGAGTGGATCTGGAGCAAAGAATTGAAGCTTGCACACCTGAGAAGCACTAATAGAGTGTCTCCGTTCAGTAAGTTTCCATTCCAAATTTCTCTTATTCTAGGCCATGAATTAGGTTCATACTGGTTGCATATGAAGCCCTACGTTTAGTAGGCCATGTTTTATTACTTGTTGTTCATGTTTGGTTGAGTTTCTAGTTATACACCTCAAACTTGTAGCGTTTAATTATCTCAATCCATGAGTGTTTTCAATGTTTGGATCTTGGATTTGGAACCCTTGCAAGCTCAGCTTTCATTTGGTACCAATTTTATGGTGTTTGGTGGTTGTTTGATCACCAGAGCTCCGGTGAGCTCACCGAAGAAGACGACCAGAGCTAGGGCTCCGGCGTCTGGTTATTTGAGTTTAGATCTGATGTGGCCTTGGCTTGACTTGTTGACTGAGTGTGTGGCGTGTTTGCATTAGATTGACCATGCCTACGTGTTGAGACTGACTCCACGTGGTTCAATGAAACGCTGAGTTTCATTAAGCCTGGCTTTGTGTGTCTGGGCTTAGTCCCTTTCCTATCCACACCCCCAAGTTCTTTGGGCCCAATTGCATTTGAATGTGATCCCTTTGTATTTATGTTTTACTACTGCACCCTCCCTTTATTTTAATTTTCTTTTCTTTTCTGTTTTGGTTTTACAATTTTAAAAATAGTCCCAAAGTGCTAAAAATTCCACAAAAATCATTTTCAAACTTTTCAAAACTTTAATTAATTTTCTATAATTTTTAATTTCAATTTTCTTTTATTTTGCAATTAATTTTGAATTTTGCAATTGGAGTTGTTTTATGAAATTGTTTTCACTTGATCATCCTTGTTTGATGTACCATTTGCAATCACCAATGAATGAGGTTCCCTTTCCAGATGGATTGGGGTACCTTTGAGGCTGATTTTGGTCAAGGTTTGATCAATTTTTTTTTGACTTTGTGTTGCTTTTGTTTGACCCTCGATATTAATTCCATAAGGTGGAGCACCCTAGTTGATCAAATCATTTGGTGATGCCTTGATTGGAATTTAGGTTGGATGTTTTAGCCTTTAGTTGCTAACTTGTTTAGGTGCTTTGTGCATTTTATTTGAGATTTATTGAACAATTCTCCTATTTTTGGTGAACCTTGCAAGTCAAGTCACCTTAGTTGAAGTTCATATAAACTAGTTGACCTAGTTTCTTTGGGAGATGACCTTGATGGATCCCATATGCATCCTATGCTTATTGATTCATATTCTTGACATGTTTAGGGTGCTGGTGTTATTTTATAGGTCATACACTTGTTTGGTTTGTGTTACAAGTTACGTTAAAGTTAGGCTTTCCACTTGTGTTTAGGTGTTGAATGTGATTTGAACTTTGGTTCTTTCCTTTGCCCTAGCTTGTGACTTGTTTGTGCTTTGTTTCTCCTCTTGTTTGTGAGCTCTCTTCTCATGTTCTAATTTCTAACCCTTGGATTGTGGGACTCATTCAAAGTGATTTGGTTTAATTGATCACACTTTGAGTTTGTTTTGAATGAGAAACCACATTGAGAACATGTTTGTGCTTTCTTTTTGCATGATCAATTTGATGCATTTGGTTGAGATATTTCTCATGTTGCTTTCTGCCCAAGCCTATTCTCCCATCTTCATCCTGATTATGGCTTCTTATTTAAGCTTTGGTGTTTACCTTTTGAGATTAGTGATTGATGCTTGAATGGTTGTAGGAGTTGTAACTTCTCCCATTTCATCTCACTTTCTCTTTGACTTGTTTAAGTCATTTTGTTCTTCTATTTTATTTGCTTTGCATCTTTTGCATCTTGCATATCATGTTTGCGTACTCTCTTGACTTGTTTAAGTCAACTTCATATCTTTCTTTCATCTCATTTGTGATTGATCTTATCTTGTGTTTACTTGGTTTCTTTGCCATGATCCCTTAGGATTCCTAGTCCTATTTGTTTAAGGTGGGAGTAGGAGAGACATTAAGTGTTCAATCCAAGCATGATAACATTAGGATAGTCTTTTCCCCTCTTAATCTCAATCTTAGGAGCACATTGCATGATAACATTAGGGTTGATTTAGTTTCCCCTTAGAGTTTGTGTCTTCTCTTCTCATCTCAAAAGTTTCTTCAAGACATCTAATAAAGGATAATAAGTGTTGTACGCTACGAGCCTTAAGTACTTAGGGAATGATGGTTGGGGGGGGGGGCTTCCACTCAAATGTCTAGAGTGTTTAGCATATTCCCTTTGGGCGATATGCGATACATTCGCTCTCAAGTCATAGTCTTTAGTGCAACATGAATTACAAATCTAATTCAATTCACTTCTTCTCTTAAAAAACACAAACAAAACATCAAATATTTTTATCCTTCGGGATTAATTGAAAACCATTTTCAGAAAGAGTGTGTTAAATCTTGGTTCTACCGCAAATGGGTAACGCCTAAGTCTCCAATGGTTGAGCAACAATACACCTAACTGCTAGAATGAAGGTTTAACCCTACTCAGTTAAAACACTTGAACCAATCTGTGGTCGTGTTAGCCCGAACGACGTTTGCTCTGATTTCTCGTACCAGACGAGGATACGTAGGCACAAGACAACGATGTCTTGGCGAGCAACCTTCCCCACATTCACCCGTAGTTTTCTGAACTACGTTGACTCTGACTTTCCTATTGCACAAGGGAGTACGTAGGCATAGAGCGGAGATGCTCTGTCGAGTCTCTTTGCTTTTGTTCCTGTGGCCAACCATATAGTTTAACACCCTTTTAGATAGACAATATGCGTGGATCTTGTTGAGTACACAGACGTGAGGGGTGCTCATACCTTTCCATTGCGTAACCGATTCCCGAACCCGAGCTTTGGTTGCGATGACCTGTCTTTCCCTTTTTCGTAGGTTTTCTCTAATCGGTTCCTTTCCCTCTTTGGGATAAATAACGAACGGTGGCGACTCTTCTGTGCTTGCCGGCCCCTCTTCGCAGCGATGCGGCAATATGTTGTGTTCAAAATCCTCAAAAGGGCATTCTGGTGTGCCTCAGAGCACAGTAGTAGAGATAGAATAGATATCTTGGATGGGGTTTGTTGTAGGTGATCAACAATTTTGTAATCGGTTTTTCTAATCAGACGCATGAATTCCTCCGCGTCTTTCAATAAAGCATCATTCTCACCCTGTTGAGAACTTTCCTCTACAACAACCTTTCCTTTCCCTTTGTTTGACCTTTCAACATTAGCTTCCTGAGGTGAAAACACCCTCCCACTTCTTGTCATCCCACTTGTTCCAATCAAATTATCAACGGATGAACTATCTGACAACATCCCCCCTCCCCCAATTCTTGTTTTTGGCCATTACAAAAGACCTCATCCCCATAGTTCCACGAGATTGCTTTAGTACTTTCATAAGGCACTGGTCCTACCTTGGTGATTATAACAGTTGTTGGCCTCGGCGACGCATATATGTTAATTATTCTAAAAGGAATTGAGATTTTGGCAATCTCATCCTGCCTCTGACCAATCACCTCCTCATCTTTATTTTTAACAATTCTGTCAAATTGTAGCACACCTTCATTCATTAAACCCTGCACATGATTTTTCAAATCTTCGCATCCTTCGGGGTGAGCCAAACAACCTTCACAGCCTTTAGTACAACCTGGAAATACTCCACCCTTCAATAGCCCACTCTTAACAAAACTCAAAGGAGTTTTCAAATCTTCAACGTCAGTCACCAAATTCAGATTCTCTTCTTCAACAATAGCATTGACACCAGCCGCTCTGTGGTTGGGCATATGGTTTTGAACAACATTAGGCGCGTCATTTGTAAAATTGATGGCTTTGCTATCAATAAGGTCCTGCACCTTATGTTTGAAAGCTTTACAATTTTCTATATGATGACCAGGGGCGCCTGAGTGAAAGTCACATCTGGCATTTGCGTCATACTCTGGGGGTGGCGCGCCAGTCAGAGGTGTCAACGTCCTCTTCTGCACCAACTGAAGTTGCAACAAATGTTGTAAGAGCTGTGAGTACGGAATTGGTGGCGCGTCAAACTGTCTATTCATTGTCCTTCTACGGTCCTGGAACTGTCGTGGTGGGTAATTCTGCTGTTGTTGTTGTGGATGTTGTTGTTGTTGTTGAGGTTGTACAGCTGGAATTGCAATACTCGCAACTTACGACTGTTGCTGATGATATTCTTGATTTCTGTTTCTATTTTTGCTATTATTCCTGTATCCTGAAACCGCATTTTTTCTCCTTCCCTCTTCTTGTTACCAAAATTATTCCTTCCTCCTCCAGATGAGGGTCCCTCTACCGCCTGGATTTTTCCCAGCTTAATACCATTCTCGACTCTTTCGCCAGTGATAATTAAATCCTAGAAGCTACCAGACATATTCCCTATCAGCTTTTCATAGTACACCCCAGACAATGTAGCTACAAACATATCAATGAGTTCTCTCTCCACTATTGGAGGTTGAACCCTTGCAGCAAGTTCGCGCCACCTCTGGCGTACTCTTTAAATCCCTCATTACTTCGTTGTGACAGATTCTGCAACTCTACACGGTTGGGCGCCAAATCACTATTGTATTGATAGTGTCGGACGAAGGCCTCTGCCAGATCTCTCCAACTTCTAATATTGGTCGGCTCCAAACCCATGTACCACTCCAAAGATAGGCCAAACAGGCTGTGTTGAAAGAAGTGCATCAGCAGCTTCTTGTCATCAGAATAAGCAGACATTTTTCTGTAGTATGACCTGAGGTGTACCTTGGGACAGGTCGTCCCCTTGTATTTGTCAAAGTCAGGTACCTTGAACTTTGGTGGAATCCTTAGACTTGGGAGCATCCCCAAGTTAGACATATCCAGACCAAGAGAATTCTGATTCTCCAAGTTCCTCATCTTTTCTTCTATCAATTTGAACATCTTGCCCGCATCAGACTGCAAACCTGCTCCCAGATCTCCCATGGAAAAAATATCATCTTGTTCATCCTCCTCCCACTGAGGACCAGCATTTCCATGTACAATGCCCGCTGCACCTGTCATATGAATTCCAGCTTGATTACCTCCGTCTGGAGGAATAACAACTGTTGGGATAGCATCGGCATGGGGAGTGCCATTGTCAGCTGGAGGAGGAACTGCAGTGGTCGCGCCATGTGTTGCACCCCAAATTTTGACCCCTTAGATCTTAATCATCATTTTAGGGTCATACTCATTTGATTATCTAACCTTAACCTAATTCAGAGTTTGTCTTTGTTAAGATACAAGAATCAGGGTTCCGTACAGCCGAGAATCGAGGTTTTGACGGTTAATCAGTCAACGTATTGGATTGGTTCTCCATGAAATAGGTTTCCACATCATCAAATATACTCTATTGGATCAAGTATGAATCTAATTTGAGGTTGTCACCCAAGGATCAAGAACAGTGCAGTTCAGGATACCCGATTAGGGTTTTCGATCAGGAAAAGTCAACTATAGTTTGACTTTTGATTTGAATGGTGTTCCAAGGGTGGGATTATGGTCCACGAAGTTCCTATAACATCAACAGTCAACTCGGTAGTCATCGATCGATCGTTCGGTTGACCGAAAAGTCAACTCTTCACTCATAAGGACTTTGACCTCAAAATATGAATAAAAAATGTACCTAGTAACATATTACACCTTTCCATGAAGTTTCATGACCATTGGATCAAGGATTGAGGAGTAATCGAAAAATCGGGAAATTAGGGTTTTGAAAGGGGCAAGACCATAACTCCATAACCACACACCCAATTGAATTGGTTCAAAGCTCATTGGAAAGCTCTTAACAAGTCCTAAAAAAGTCACACAGTGGTCCATGAGCAGAAAATGCATAGATTTTGAGTTATGACCAAATTCATTACAAGAGGGAAAACTAACTTAGAAAAATTCTAAGTTATCGACCTTTTTAGGCATGTTTTTCAGCAACTTTGAGTGGTTCTTTGACCTAGTTCCTTTGGGAATATGAAACTCATAAAAACATGAAAGTTGTAGAGCTACATGAGGGCTTTCCAAAATGTACTATAACTCTTCCATAGCCTTTGTGAGCTGAGAGTTATGAAGTGAGAAAGTTGGGCTTGTGCACTAATTTGTTAATTTGCCAAAAACCTAACATGAACTTGATTTCCAACTATGAACCTCATCTCTAACCATGGATTTACAGATGATATGATATTTAAGAGTGCATAGTGAACTAATTCAGAAGGGAATCCAAGCCTATCCCAAAGAATCATGGAAAACTATTTGTTTAATAAAGGAAAAGTACAAAGGTACAAGAGGAGAGAGATGATTTGGGGTTGCAGCATGGCAAATCTGTCCTTGCTATCTCTATGGTCATTCCATACAGCTCAAGTTTATCTGGTTTTATAGGTTTAGAGCCCTTGGAAGCATGCACTACCTGCAGAAAGTAAGCACACAAAGATTTGCTTAGTTTTTTTAACAAAACCACCATGTGAAACCACTTGAACCAAAATCTGCCCCAAGTCATTTTTCCTATAAATAGAGGCTCCCTCTATGTTTATTTTCACACCAGAGCACTCTAAACATACAAGAGAAACACAACTCTCATCTCCTTCCTCTCTTTGCTTGAAAGTAAAGAAACCCTCCAAAACCACCAAAATTGCCTTTGTGCAAATTTCACACCAATTCCATTTCCAGCCATTCAAACCTCACCAAAACCATATACAAAACCTCAAAATAACCATCTAGAGCTGTTTCCATCATCACATTCACCAAAAACTCCATAAGTCAAAAAGTCAAACTTCACACCACCATAGTTTGACTTTTGAGCACTTTTCACACCAAAACACTACTTGTATCTACTCTTACCAATTTAACACTCAAAATACACCATATCCATGATGTTATAGCTATGCATCATCTTAAATCATAACTGGAAGTGAGGCTATTCAAATTGTCATCAATATTTGGTTATTTCTTCAAAAGGAAGCAAGCTTCACCAATTTTCTCTAAAGGGATCTCTGGTTTTCTTTCTGGGCAGCTAGCTGGTATTTGGAAGTCTACAAGAGGTTGGTGACCTCTAACTTTTGTTTCCTTTCATGCATATATGCATCATCAAACTGTTGACCATAAAATTGAATATGCTTGCATTTATTGTCATAAATTCATATGTGCCATATGCATTTGGTCCTTGAAGTTCAACTGTTATTTTAAGTGTGTGTTTGTTAAAACCTGTTCCTCATGATCAAAGTTTGTTTATACATACTATCAAGGTTGTAACCCTCATGAGAAAGTATGCATTGAGTTTGATGTTTGACTGTGCAATGCCAAGTTTACTTCTGTGATGTTTTGAACTGTTGTTTTGTGCTTGGTACATACTTGCTGTCATGAATTTGTAGCTATCATATGAAGTATGCAATGAACTGGTTATAGACATTGTCATGTTTAAACCTATTTTTTTAAGTTTGTCAACTTATGTTTGCTTACATTGGATTGGTGATTCTCATGTTGAAATGAACCTTGTTTGATTTTGGCATTGTTATGTCTATGAACTTGCTGTGGTCTCTATTTAGATGTTGTGCTAAGAGTTTTGTTGCAAATGTTGTTTTAGCATACTAGTTTGTGAGCTGTTGTTTAAATGAGTTGTTAATCATGTTGCTATCAGTTGCTGTTGGAATTATATCATCTAAGACATGATTGTTGGATTTCCTTACAAATGTTGTTGAAACATGTATTAATCTGGATGTTTAAACTTTGTCATGGTCCTGTTGTTGCCTGAACTGTTTCCTCATGTTTTGCTGCCAGTTTATGTCATGGATGCATTGTTGTTTTCTTTGCAAAGATGTTACTGTTATATGAACCTTTTAATCCAACTTAACATTGTAATGCGAGTCTGCAACTGTCATGATTGGGTTTATTTTCAAGTAGGCTTGTTAAGATCTTTTTTTCTACATTTGGTAACTCTCTTTAGAGTTTGTAGTGGGGCCTGTCATTGGTCAGATTGCCTCATGACTGCCCTTAGGGCATTGTGCTAGGTCTTGTTTGGTATTAGTGAGGTTGAAATGACTCATACAAGGTGTGTTGAAATATACCTAAACCTTTGAGGATCGACAATGCCATTTTTAGTGTTTGTGTATGCTGGTTGAGGTCTTAGAGGAGATCATTTGTTGGAGCTATGATTGGAATCCATTGATTGGAATACCAAGAGCTAAACTTGCCACTGCTTCTATTGAAACTGTTTTGGATTTTTGAGTTAGTCAACTTGTGATTTTGGTTGTTTCTACTTAGTGTTCATGTTAATGTTTGTTTGTGGTAGCTTGATAAGTTGTAACTTATGAGAAAGGTGGTAATCATTAACATTGTTATGTTCAGTTTTGCATCAGTCGCTACTAAGGTCTGTTAACTCACTTTGACTACCAAAAGGGAAAAGCCTTAGACTGCTGTTGGTGGTTATAGATTGTAGCATCAGGTTTTGATGTTTGTTTATGTTTTAAGCAAGATGTCTTTGTTTTGTGTCTTGGTCTTAATTTTGTTTTTTCCCAAAGTTGCTATTGGAGCCATGTCTTTGAAAAGGCATGTTGGTTGCAATTCATCAATGAACATTGTTGAAATACCACAAATGTGGCTGCTGCCTAGACCAGTGGAACTTAGGATGAGCATGTTTGCTGTTTTAGAAAAGCTTTGTGCAAGTCTGCCACTCACTTCCTGTTTTGAAATGTGTTAAATTCTGATACCATTGAGCTTCAGTTTTAACTATTGCATTTTTGTGTGTGTTGAAGTTCATGATCGGCTGCATATGTGTTTGCATTGTGATGCAATTTCTGTTTTGTTCAAAACTGTCTTGGAATTTGAATTAATCAACTTATGTCCAACTTATGCTAAACTTACCACTGTTACTTGCATTACAACTGCTAGTCATGTTAGGCATACAATTGGTATTTGGTTTCTGTTTAGTCCAGGTTGAGTGTGGTTTTGAAATTCTGTATGTGTAGGTGTTGCTTTTGTGAAAGCATTATTGTTGACATTCATTATGTATGCTGTTGAAATATGATTCGGTGGGTGTATTAACTTTCATGGCCATGTCTGTTGTGAGGTTTGTCAACCTACTGTGATATTAAAGCTTCAGCTAAGGTCTTGCAATTTTGTTTGTTTGAGTTCATGCTTTGATAAAGTGTGAAACTAGTGGACATTTGGTGATGTCATGGATCATGTTTGAGCACTTGTATGTTACACATAACCTTGTTCTTCTTTTTGAAAATGCCATTTCAACATTGGCAACATATTGATCACATTTTGATTTAGTGTGAGTTTAAGCCTCATCTTTGGATAAACTGCATGTATTATGTATGTGGGGTATTTGCATACTTTCAATTAGTCTTAAATATGTCTGTTTTGAACCACAACTTTGAAAACGCTTTTCAAACATCACTTTTGCATTTACCATCGTGTTCTGTTTTCTGTGCATTTTTTGGAAAAACTGAGATTTCCATCTTGATCCTTGTTAAATTTCACACAAGTTAGGCTTTTAGTTTGCAAAAATTGATGGAGTTTTGAGCTGGTTTGAACCTTCACACGTTTGGCCATGTTTGCTTGTGAACTTTGCTCAGAATATTTCACTTTGTTAAGTACTTAAATTATTTGGGGTGGCATAATACTTGGATGTATCGCCACCCCAGTGGTTAAACCTTCACTCTCAAGTGCATTGCAATCACTTTGTCCTGGGTTCGATCCATTATGGAGATCAACCCTTTTATTTGTTTTCATATTTGTTATGTTTTCTTATTTTGTGTCTCTTTTTCCTCCAGTGTATGCGTGCGCGCCTTGGCCCACTTGGTAGGATTTTGAGTTAGCAATCATAAGGTGGTGGATTCAACACCCACCAGGCGCCCCCCATATTTTTATCACTAATTCTTTTGTTTTTCTATTTAATTGTTATTAAATTTCTAAAAGTCGTAACTTCATCAATTTTTGTTATTTTTGAGTGGTTCTTTTTACATTAGTCTCGTATTTGTGCATATTTCATGTGGTATGTTAATATTCTAAAAATCTCATTTTTGAAAACAACTTTGCATTGAAAATGTTCATGTTTCTGGTAGGGTTTTTACCCTCCTAATCATTCAAAACCTTTGATTTTTTTTTCTTAAAGTTTGTTGTTGTGCCTAATGTGAGTTTTTGTCAAACCCTTTGTGCACGTAATTGTAATTACTCTTTGCTTGTAAGAATTATGTTTGATTCATTTGTTTTCCATGTAACATCCCCATGAAGTTATATTTGTTTGCATCGATCGTTACCTTCATCTTTGTCAAGATATGCTTAATTCTTTACCTTTCATTAAGTCTTGTAAGTACTCATCTTTGCTTGCCTATTGTAATATGCTTGCATACTTTGGTTGTGACCATCTACTTTGATTGAAATCTATCTTGATATTGTGATATCTTTATACCATGCTTTAGTTTTAACCATTCATCCTATTTGAAGTACTTGCTTATTGTAATATGCTTGTTATTTCTTGGTTGTAACCATGTCTCTCATATTCATCATGTTTGAATGATTATGCTTTGTTAAGTTTACTTTCCCCAAGTGATGAAACTTTTTAGTTCTCATCCAGGTTGCCTCCCTTTCTATCCTTCTAAAGGAAGGTCTCTCTATTGACCTTTGGGTCATAGATAACTCATTACCCTCCCTTGACTTTGTTAAGTCATTTATACATTTAGTTAGGTTAGAACGTATCCATTAGACTTCGCTTAAGTCTAAAACGCCTAACCCTTGTTAGGAGTGCTCTTTCAATTAGAACTTAGGATAGAGTTGTTAACTCTATGTAAGAATCATGGAAATGATTACTTACTCCCTTTTCTTGAGTGTTCGATGTAGATCTAGAGAGTTTGGATAAACTCAACACAAGCATGGAAATGTTTGTTCCCCTTGGACCTTGATCATAATCAAGTGTTCTTCAACCCTATTAAGGTGAACTACGATTACTCTGATTCTATCCTGGTAAGGATACATAGGCAGAGGACGAGATATCTTTGCGAGCAAACTTAGAAACTATCTTTAGGTCTTAACCTACACCTTTTACCCAATCCTAATCCATAGAAAACATTTAGCAACTTAGCATATAAACAAACAAAAGGTTCCTGTAGAGTACTACAGATGTTTAGGATGTGAGATACCTACCCTAGGCATAACCAACCCCTGATCCCCGAATCTCTTAGCGTTGTTGTTACATCGCGCAAAAGGTTCTTTCTTTCTTTAGACCTTTCCTTTGGATAAATTAAAGTCCGGTTGTGAATTTAAGAATTAAAGATTCAAGTTAATCAATAGCTTGGTATCACGATTCTCACCGCAACACCATGGAAAACTCCACTTCCAACAACCCTAGAAATCAGAGGTTGAACCTGTGTTCTAAACTATTCATGGCCGTTAGCGACCCCCTGCATAACATCCATGAATTGCGCCATGCGGTCACGGAACTCTTGTAACTCAAGTTGAATCTGATCCATGGCCTTTTGTTGATTTCCCTTGGTTAAATTGTGGTGAATTGTCTGGTCTTCAATCCTAAAACAGTGCTGAGAAAACTACAGAAAGAAGTAAGGTCAACAGAACCAGAACACCTGCAATGCAATATGAAAGATGATGCGGAATGCAAGCATGTAAATATGGTTCAGGGAAATCTTCCCCTTGATTCTAGTTCCACAAACAACATGAGGAATGAAGAGCCACCAGATGAAGCCATAAAACCTCTCTCATAAATAAAATGAGAAACAGAGTGAATACACAGCACATCACCAGTGAAATACAACTGAGTCAACACAACCTCATCCAACAATTCTAGCGATGATTGGAACACAACAACTAAAAGAAAACAACAGAGAAAACTGCATCAAGAACGGCAACGAGTCTGGAATTCTTCTAATAACTCCTTTGTATCAGGATGATCAGGTCTGACAATTAACCCTCGAATAAGCAACTCTCTCCTGCTGATGGTAGCTTGTAAGCCTTGAGCATAGTCTTCCCAAGCATCCTCCCCAAATGCATCCTCAAGTCTGGTCTTTTTCAGGTCTGCTTTTAACTTGTACTCTTCCAACGTTGCAAGAGCTTCTCGTAATTTGTGGTCGCTTTCGTACTGACGAGCAGATTCTCAAGGAGCTTTTTCATCTTTGATTCGGAGTTGAATCTTCAACCTGTCAATCTGTTGACGAAGCCTATCTTCTCTTTCTTTGTTGTTAGTCAAGATGGCATTCCATTGAGCGTTGAAATTTGATATTTCCAAGTGTGCTTTCTCTACCTCTTTCTTCTTCCTTTTGAGAGCATTACCCAAGCTCCTCATATCCTGACCAAGACGCTCTATGACGCAAAATTATTCAGTCAATTCCCTCCCCATCTTGTTCAGGGTATCTGTTTGCTTCTTGGATAAGTGAGTAGCTTGATTCTTCTCACTTCTAAGTTGAATGACCTCCTTCTCCAACTCTTCGTTCACTCTGCTTAGTTCTTCTTTTTCAGCCCACAGTTGATTGTACTTCTGGATGTCAACTGTCGTTGGTTCTTCAACTACCAGAGGATACAAAGGCTCCCTGATTGTAAATGGTAGCAACAGTCTCTCACCTCTCTCCTGGATCCATTCCACATATGGTTTATAAGCTCTGCTATCACTTTTTCCCAAAGCAATCTTTCCTTTGTGTTGAACATTACCCCAAACTTGTTGCGAACTAGTCAGAATGTCACTATCAGTTGGCCCTGTGAAATATAGAGATTCTTGTATTTCCTCCTCCCTCGGGGGTTCTCTTAGAGCATAGCCAAATTGTCTAATGGCGAGAGTAGGATTATAATTAATGCCACCTTTGCGCCCAATCAATGGAACATTGGGGAAGCTTCCACAACTGAAGATAATTTCACTGCCAAGAAGATCTCTATTGAACCACACAATATTCTCTGATGTTAAGGCCATGAGCCTCTCAGACCACTCCACTATATCTACCATATTAATAAAGGGTCCATACTTGGGCAGATGTGAAGTAAACCATTTGTACAGCAGCGGCGCACAACAAGAGACATTCCTTCCTCTTCTATTTTCATTATTATAGTGGATAGAATGGTAGACATCGCCTAAGAGTGTTGGCACAAGATTCTTAGAAGCAAAAATATGGAAGGCGTCCAAATCAACAAATTCAGGTATACAGGGGAACATTACTATGCCATAGATGCAGAGATCCAAAATGGCATTGAAAACGACCCAACATCCCTCTTTTGCGAAGTGCTGAGCTTTATTCACCAAAAATGATAGGGGAAATCCAGGAACTCCATTTCTCCATACCATCTTTCCATCCAAATGAAGAGCATTGGCTAGCTTAATCAAATCAGGCTCCATTTCAGAATGCACGAAAGGCATTTCTTCCAATACAGGAATCCCTAACAACTGAGCAAACTCTTCCAAAGTTGGCAACAAAACATATCCGGGGAATGTAAAGCAACGCAACTAAGTATCATAAAATTGCAACAGCGTATGAATCCCATCCAGCTCATACTTGGAGACCTTATAGGCAAAACTCAGAAGCCTCCCATACTCTTTTCTGAAGTCTTCCATAACCCCACGCTCAACCACAGAAATAAGGCCAACCAGAGATCCTACATCTGGTACCGGGAGCTTGAAAACGACAACTTTCTTAAGGCCAGGCTCCATGATGATTGTGGATTAGATTACTAGAATCAAGGAGAAAGTATGCACCTGAAACACAAATACATGCAAATGTTAAAATGCAAATGCAAACAGGGGATCAAGATTGATGTGCTGCTGACTGAGTTGAACCAGGGTTCTCTTTGGCGAGAAAATACCGGAACATCACAAGACCAAGGTATAGGAACCTCATAACATCAGAGATCAAACGTTCGTACTGATGAGAAACCCGGGTAGGTTGGAGGTCAATTTTCCTGCATAACACTCCCACTCACAAGGTATGGCCCTAATATCTGATAAGGTTCGGCATCCTATGTGGTCGTCAGTGCCACAGACTTTCGAGAGACGATGATACGTTCACCATTTTTGGTTTGGCATCATATCACTATGCCAAAAAAGACCTTTAGCAGCGCTTTTTTTGGCCTTTAGCAGCGCTTTAAAGCGCTGCCAAAAGTGGCGCTGCTAAAGGTAAAGGCAGCGCTTTTTTTCAATGAAAAAGCGCAGCTAAAAGCTCCCTTCAGCAGCACCTTTAGCAGCGCTTTTTTAGCCCTTTAGCAGCGCTTTTGTAAGCGCTGCATAATTCCCCCAACCATCCCCCCCTTTAGCAGCGCTTTCAAAAAGCGCTGTCTTAGACTCCCCCTTTAGCAGCGCTTTTGCAAAGCGCTGCCATAGCCCACCCTTTAGCAGCGCTTTGTACAAGCGCTGCCTTAGACCCCCCCCCTTCCAAACCAATAGCAACGCTTTTGTAGCGTAATATTTGTGACCTTTAGCAGCGCTTTTATGTAAAAGCGCTGTCTAATGTCCCAGATTTTAAATTTTTTTTTAAAAAAATATTCACCCTGTTTTGTATATTTTACCAACAACCTGCTTATATTACACAAACCTGCTTATAATTCAGGCCTTTATTTCAACACTTTGGCCTTATAAATAAAATTCAAACTTTGGCCTTAAATATACAATTCAAACTTTGGCCTTATATGTACAATTCAAAACTTTGGATACATTGTAACTCATGACTTTGTTCATAAACATTTTAATATACACATAAACCTGTTTAAATATGTTACAACAAAATTCGATCCTCAGAATTACAAAAACACAAATACATTCAATTCACATATAATTACAAGTCTTCCAATCCGATAACTCTATACAATTCTCAACCCAAGAAAAAATTGACACCATTCCTCTTTAATTTCTTCCAATTTTTCTTTCGTGTAAGTAGCGTACTTGAATTCATCATAATACTACATAATATAACAGATCGAATAAGATTTAAGTTTAAAACTAATTACTCAGATGAAGTATCGGATAATTTTCAAAATGAATCATATAACTTATATAATGAATTGATCCATACTAGGACTGGAATCTCAAGTTGACTAGAAAGAATAATTTCTCTCATAAAGCGCAATACAAAATATCCACAGTCAATACCATTGCGCTGCCGAGGACACTGTAAATGGAAAAAACAAATGAACATTTATCCGGATATATAGTTTAAATAGTTTTATCAAGTAGAAACATGCGAGAATATACCTCCACTCTGATCCAGTTGATGTTGTTAGCCTTACTTTTTGGCACCATTACATCTCTTTGTGCTCTAAATATTTGTATAACTCTAACATAATATAAACGCATATTTAGAACAATGTCACATAATAAATGAAGATATATAATTAAAGACAACAATATATGTCATCACTTACGTATCAACAAAGTTCCTCAGATTTTCATATTTTGTTGTATCGCCATCCAATGAATCTATGTAATACACTATTTCTTTCGTCGGATTAATTGTGATCAACAACCAATGCCCACTATAAAATAAGACAACAGTTTAGATGGAAATGTTATATATATAGAAAGGGAAAAATCGAACAATTATAATAAATGAATTTAGAATAAAATCTAACCCATGGCCAGTGTTATATGGCAACAAGAACAACTTCTCCGTAGTCGCACGCATAAATCTCTGCACTGTGTACTCTTTGACTGTATCTGGTGACTGGTCTATTATACGTGAGTTGACACAGCTAGCAGATAAGAATGCGAATACTGAAGTCAATTCATTCGGGACCAATAACTTGTCATACAAGAACCTAAAAAAACATAATCAACATTAGAATATTAAGTTAAACGAGCAAATTTTAAAATGTTCAATCATTTAATTAAAAAGGATCGAAGTACCTAATGTATGAATGCATAACACCGACGCCCAGTTCAGAATGGTTGATCCTTTAACATCTTTTTCTTTTTTTCGTTGTAATGGGGTTTACTTGTCTCTTAACAACACGGACAGATGGATTGATCCAAATTCCCTCGTTATGATCATTTCTAATATATGATTCGTCCGCTCTAATATTCTCATCTGGATCATCTATAATATAAGTTTCATTCTCAACATAAACATCCCCCTTTTCTCCAATGTTATCATCGATTACTTTGTTGGAAAAAAGAACTATAGACCATTTCGTACTTGTCGGATCAGTGACATAGAACACTTGTTTAGCTTGCGTGGCTAGAATAAAAGGCTCATCTTTGTACCCCACCTTATTAAGATCCACTTTCAAAAAACCTGATTTATCCATTTGTATGCCACTTTTATTTTCAACCCACTTGCATCCAAAGATAGGAATCTGAAACTTCTCATAATCAAACACCCAAATGCGCTCGATAACCCCATAATACGAGGAAATGTGCATTGCTTCGGCAAGCACGGTGACACCACTATTTTGCATTGTACTTTTATCATCTTGTTCCTTGGTATAAAATGTGTATCCATTAATTGCGTATGCGCTATAAGAAAACACATGCAAACTTGGACCATATGCTAAACATCTCAGCCTTTCTGTTATTGAAGCGGGATCAGAATAAAACTTTGAAAAAATATGCTCCTTGAACCATGTTATAAAACTTCGATTGTGCTCACGTGCTATCCAATTTTCATTTCTATTCAGATTTAAACCTCGGAGAACGTCCTTGTGCATTTCAACATACGGCTCAACCTCAATGTCATTGTGCAGAACATACAAATGCACTTGCTCCCGTTCATCCCTTGAAACTGTCACAACTTTATTTCCAATTAACTGTTTACCATCTATTTTTTCAACAACATGAGATTTTGGGAGGCCAATGGATTGAACGTTGGACAAATATTTAATACAAAACTCAACAGCTTCTTCAACAATGTATCGTTCAACAATACATCCCTCTGGTCGACTTCGGTTTTTCACATACCCTTTCAATATTTTCATATAACGTTCAACAGGGTACATCCATCTCATATAGGCAGGTCCACACAGTTGTGTCTCTTTCACAAGATGAACAACTAGATGTACCATTATGTCAAAAAATGATGGAGGAAAATACATTTCAAGCTCGCACAAAGTAATAACTATTTCTCTTTGCAATGTTGGTAAGATCGCAGGATCTATCACCTTACTACAGATTGACCTAAAGAAAAAACATAATTTAGTTAATGCGCCTCTCACTTTTTCTGGCAAAATAGAACGTATACCTATTGGTAGAAAGTGTTCCATTATAACATGGCAGTCATGTGTCTTTAAACTTTTTAACTTGAGTTCTTTCATAGAAACAAGTCTTCTAATATCTGAAGAGTATCCTTCTGGAACTTTAACTTCACTCAGAAACTTACACAGTATCTTTTTCTCCTTTCTAGATAGAGTATAAGCAGCAGGTGGTAGATATGTGCGGTTTCCTTTCTTCAAGGGTCCTAATTCATTCCTTATTCCCATTGCTACCAAGTCCTTTCTTGCTTTAAGGCCATCCTTAGACTTTCCTTGTATATTGAGTAACGTACCAATAACACTTTCAAATACATTTTTTTCAATATGCATAACATCAAGAAAATGTCTTACATACAACGACTTCCAATATGGCAACTCAAACAAAATTGACCTCTTCTTCCACCCACGCGTGACAAGCGTATGAGCAAAAGGCTTGCCAAACTTAGTACTCACATCTTTCACCTTTTCAAAAATTTGTTCGCCGGTCAATGTAGGTGGAGCTTTACGTTGTTCTGAATCTCCATTGAATGCTTTTTTCCACCCACGGTAGTGATGACTAGAATTTAAGAATCTACGATGACCAAGAAAGACATTCTTCTGACCAAATTCCAACCGCGTCCAATCTGTGTTTTCTTCACAGATAGGACACGCACATTGACCTTTAATGCTATACCCCGATAGATTTCCGTATGCTGGGAAATCATTAATTGTGCCAAACACCATCGCCCTCATATTGAAACTTTCTTTCCTATATCCATCATAAACCTCCACACCGTTCTCCCACAAACTCTTTAAGTCTTCAATTAGAGGTGTCAGGTATACGTTTATGTCATTCCCTGGTTGTTTAGGGCCAGAAATTAACATAGATAACATCATGTACTTACGCTTCATACATAGCCATGGAGGTAGGTTATAAATCATAATAATTACAGGCCAGGTAGAATGTGAGATACTCTGCAGACCATGCGGATTCATTCCATCAATCGATAATTCCAAGCGAAGGTTTCTAGCTTCTTCTCCAAAATTAGGATAATCATTATCAATTTTCATCCACTGTGGTGAATCTGCCGGATGTCGATACTTCCCATCTACAATTCTATCATCTGCATGCCAAGTCAGGTGTTTTGCATCTGTTTCACTACGAAACATGCGTCTGAATCTCGGAATTATAGGAAAATACCATAATACTTTTGCTGGTGACAATTTTTTCTTATACCGAGATACACCATATTTAGGACACTCGTTTAATGATGCATATTCATTTCGAAACAAAATGCAATCATTTGGACAAACATGTATCTTATCATAGCTCATGCCAATAGAGCATAACATTTTTTTAGCTTCATAGGTTCGATTGGGAAGAACATTATCCTCCGGAAGCATCTCTTGAAGTAGGGCTAACAACTCTGTGAAACTTTTATCCGACCATCCATTACCCGCCTTTAAATTGTACAACTTTAATACCGCGGACAATCTTGTGAAAGTAGTGCAACCTTTATACAACGGTTTCTCTGCATCGCTTACCAACCTCTCAAACATCTTGGGACAATCTTGAAGATCTTCTTCAAGTGCTTCTGCAATCTCTTCGACTCGATCACAATCATATGTATCTCTGGCATTGTCCTTTGAAGCACATGTCGTATTATTCCGGGGTTCAACATTCTCGTTACTTATCTCACCATGTAATGTCCAACATGTGTAACTTCGGTCAATTCCATGTCTCATTAAATGAGATTCCAACTGAACAGCGTCAACTCGACGCCCATAACAGCATCCTAAGCAAGGACATGTGATCCTACTGGGGTCTTTGGCGTGTTCAACAACAAACTTAACGAACTTCGATACCCCATTCTCGTACTCTTTTGACAATCGATTACCATACATCCATTTTTTATCCATACTAATTGAGTAATCTACACTAAACTATAAAAGTTAAACAAAACAGAGAATACCTGTAAGGAAATCACTAACTTCTAAGAATGCTACGAAATAGGATGCTTGGAAACGATCACAACTTTGCTCTTCACAGGTAACCCCTATAGCAGACAAAATATAAATTTTATTAAAATCATATTAATAATTAACCAAGACAAATCATATTAAAAATACTAGATAATCCACCAAAACAAATCATATTAAAATTACTAGATAATCCTTAAACCAAAATGACACCCTTACTAAACATTGAGAAATCCTAACTAAACATATAAAACCATAATAACATATATATCATATAAACATTGAGAAATCCATCATAATAACATAATAATATATCAACATATAAAACCTTCACTAAACCTTCAATAAGTCATTTCTACACAACAACAACACTAAAATTTACTTGCATGCATGTCCTCAAACCTTCAATACAAAACAACAATATATGTATCATACTTGAACGCAACAACAAAAATAATTACTCAACAACAGTATACGTTATCAACACTAAAATTTACTTGCATGTCCTCAAAAGAAACATATCTACACAACAACAAAAACAATAATATACCAACAATGGTGAAAAGAAAAACCATCAATATTTAGATAACAAAAACAATAGTATACCAACAACAAAAACAATAGTATACCAACAATGGTGAAAACAAATATTTAGAAAAACCATCAAATACCAACAATAATGAAAAGAAAAACCATCAATATTTAGATAACAGTATTAACAAAAACCTTCAAAACCTTTAATGTCTTCAGATACCAACAATGGTGAAAAGAAAAAAAAACAAGAAAATCCCTTGAAACTGTCACATACCTTAACAATGGTGGAAATGCAATGCAGACGGACGGATGCACTCGAAAACGGACGGAGAACAGACAGTGAACGGACGGCGGGCGACGGTCGGACGGCGGATGACGACACTTGAATAGGGCAAGTTCGTTCGCCAGAGGAGAAAGACAGAAGAAAAGAAATGTACGCGACTGTTCTGTTTCTCTTAAAATTCTGGAGGGTATTTAAAAATTATAATACTAATACCTATAGCAGCGCTTTTAAAGGCCTTTAGCAGCGCTTTTAAAAGCGCTTTCTTAGGGTGCCTTAGCAATGTCATATAGCAGCGCTTTATAGAAAAAACGCTGCTAAAGGGCCCCCTTTAGCAGCGTTTTTTAAAAGCGCTTTCTTATGTCCCCCTCTAGGTCCCCCTTTAGCAGTGCTTTTAAATGCCTTTAGCAGCGCTTTTAAAAGTGCTTTCTTAGGGTGCCTTAGCAATGCCATATAGCAGCGCTTTATAGAATAAGCGCTGCTAAAGGGGGACACCTTTAGCAGCGCTTTTTAAAAGCGCTTTCTTAGATCCCCCTTTAGCAGCGCTTTTTAAAAAGCACTTTCTTAGGGCCCCCCTTTAGCAGCGCTTTTTCAAAAGCGCTGTCTTAGTTGGGAAATTTTTTTTCTTTTTGTTTTGCCCACCCTTTAGCAGCGCTGCTAAAGGGTGCGCTGCTAAAACTCATTTCTGGCGTAGTGTATTCAAACGAAGCGGCCTCACTTAGCTGACTCCCAAATGATCGGTCTCCAGAGTTGACAGTTTTCAGATCCAACATCCCCCTCCTGACCAATGTACAGGATGGGACATCTTCAAAAAAGACCTCGTCTGAACGCGAATTTTGTGAGGACTAGTGCATGCTGCCATACAGGTCCTCACTACTTTCCACCCTAATTCTATGGATATCCTCAAGCCTGGTTTTTGGATTATCACTCAATGGAACAGTCCCACCCAACAACACAGCAATAACATGATAATAATGATAATGTGCAGAAAGTAAAATGCAAATGCCAAATTTTACAAATGCAACAAATATGCACACATATAGACACCCATAGACAAAAACACACAAGCGCTAGGATTGACTCACATAGGGGATGGGAACTTTCCTCAGCAGAGTCGCCAGCTGTCGCATCGCTGCGAAAAAAGGGGCCGGCAAGGACAGAAGCGTCGCCACCGTTCGTTATTTATCCCAAAGAGAGGGAAAGGAAACGATCAGGGAAAACCTACGAAAAAAGGGAAAAGACAGGTCATCGCAACCAAATCTTGGGTTCGAGAGTCGGTTACGCAAGGGGAAGGTATGAGCACCCCTCACGTCCGTTGTACTCAATGGGATCCACGCTTGTTGCCTATCTAAAAGGGTGTTAAACTATCAAAAGGTTGTCACACAGGGTGAAAGAAAAGAAAAGAGACTCGATAGAGCATCGCTGCCTTATGCCTACGTATTCCCTCATGCAATGGGAAAGTCAGAGTCAATGTAGTTTGGAAAACTACGGGTGAAGGGGGGAAAGGTTGCTCGCCAAGACATCGTCGTCTTGTGCCTACGTATCCTCGTCTGGTATGAGAAATCAGAGCAAACGTAGTTTGGGACAGCATGACCACAGATTGGTTAAGTGTTTTAACGGAGTAGGGTTAAACCTTCGTTCTAGCAGTTAGGGACAATGCATGTTTGCGGTAGAACCAAGACTTAACACACTCTTTCTGAAAATGACTTTCCAAACAATCCCGAAGGACAAAAAGTTTTGATGTTTTGTTTTGTGCTTTTATGAAAAGAAGTGAATTAAGTTAAGTTTGTAACTCATATTATACTAAAGACTATGACTTGAGAGCGAAGGCGTCGCATATCGCCCAAATGGCATACGCTAAACACTCTAGACAAGGTGAGAGGAGGCCCCCCACTAATCATTCCTCAAGTACTTAAGGCTCGTAGCGTACACCATTTATTATCATTTATTAAGTTTCTTAAGATGTTATGAGATGAGAAGAGAAAGATACAAACTCTAAGGGGAATTAATCAACCCTAATGTTATCATGCAAAATGCTCCTAAAGTTGAGATTAAGAGGGGAAAATCTATCCTAATGTTATCATGCAAAGGATTGAACATCTAACGTCTCTCCTACTCCCATCTTTAATAGAGGGACTAGGAATCCTAAGGGATCATGGCAAAAGACCAAGTAAACAACAGATAATCCAATCACAGATGAAATGAAGAATGAGAAGAAGTTGACTTAAACAAGTCAAAAGCAATGCAAACATGATATACAAAGATGCAAAGATGAGATGTAAGGTTCAAATGATGCAACAAAGACTCAGACACAAAGCAAATGACTCAAACAGGATGACTTGAACAAGTCAAAGAAGAGTGAGATGAAATGGGAGAAGTAACAACTCTCACAACCATTCAAACATCAATCACTTAAACAAAAGCTAAACACAAAGCAAAAGAAAAAGGCCATGATCAAAGAGAAGATGGGAGAAAGAATCTTGGGCAGCAAGCACATGTAAATTATCTCAACCAACAATTCAAAGTGATCATGCAAAAGAGGCAAGCAAAACAAGTGCAAGGAGGGATACATTATTCAAGACAAACTCAAAGCATAAACATGAATACCAAATCATCTTGAATAATGATCAAAGCACTAGGGCAAGAGGTGAATCAATAAGAATAAGTATCAAGTCAAGATTGGAAACAAAGCACAAACAAGAATCAAGTCATGGCAAGTGAAAGAAATAAGGTTCAATCACTAGTTCAACACTTGAAAACAAGTGGAAATGCCTAACTTCTAAGTAACTTACAAAACAAGTTACACAAGTGTATGACCTAAAATTAAAGGACCAGCACCTTAATCATGTTATAAACAAGCATCAAAGTTCATAGGGTGCGTATGGGATCCATAGAATTCATCTCCCAAAGGAACTAGGTCAAAACAGTTTGTATGAACCTCCTTTAAGATGACTTGACTTGCAAGCTTCATCAAAAATAGAAATATTATTCAATAAATTCCAAATAAAAATAACAAGGTATCTATGTCAAATTAAAAATAGAAACCAAAGTCTCATGGTCAAATTCAACTCAAGGCATCACCAAATAATTCAATTATTAAGGGTGCTCCACCTTATCGAGCATAAATCGAGGAACATTAAAAGTCAACTCTAAGTCAAATGAAAAAAGATAGTTGGTCACTCAAAATAATCCTCAAGAATACCTTAATCTCTTACCTAGGTGAGGGAGATGCCATGATCATAGGAGATAAATAATTGAAGTCCAAACGATCAAGACTATGTAAGGTAAACATCATAAAAGTCAACTAATTGCAAAATTAAAATAAAATAGAAAAATACAATAAAATCAGAAGAAAAAAAATTAGAAAATTAAATAACATCCTAAAATATGATAAAAATATTTTTATGGAATTTTTTGATAGTTGGAAGTATTTTTAAAAATGTAAAATGAAAACAGAAAAGAAAAAGAAAAAAAAATAAATGAAAAAACAAAGGGATTGATGGACCTAGCTGGAGATTATGTTCATGGCCCATTAGCTTCATTTTTGTTTTGTTGAGGTGATGGATCCTTCAGCCCATATGATCCTCAAGCTTGTTTTTATCCACCGCCATTTTTTTGGTGTGAGTGATGGGTTTAAGGCCTATGTAATCCACCCCTTTTTTCTTCACAGACCCCTATGTTTTTCTATTTTTGGAAGTTTGATGGGCTCATTAAAGCCCATGGTGATTTTCTCATCACCAAAACGTGTGTATTTTGTTGTACACCCCTACTCTATTTTTATTCTTCATATTATACTAATTTCAATCTTTTTCTAAAGTAATATGCTTATTTTATGATTTCAATTTTGCTTCTACTTAGTTTTTATTTTTGAGTTTATCTTGATTTCGGTCGATGAACATCTAAGAGTCGTAGATTGTCGATTGGTCGATGTAATCCATGATTAAATATTAGACCATTTTTCTTTTTTGATTTCATTTCATTTTTGTTTCATATTTCATTCTCGATTCTATTTTCATTTCATTTTAGATCGATGAAGTCTTTTTATTCATAAACATTAACTTTTTAAATTTGTTAACCTTCATTATTTCAAATCTGTAGTGAGTGATCATCGAGATCACTTTCTATACTTTGGATTTGTGATAGATTACTTTTAAATAATTAACACAAGTTTGTGATTAAGACGAGACCGTCACCTTTTCTATTCGTATGACACGATTACTTTGGAAAATGGTCTTTAATATCATTTCTCCATTGTGTTTTTAGCACGAATATCAACTTGCACGAACTCCTATCGTTTGATCTTCGTCATAGATTGAGCTATGACGGTTTAGCGCTACATTTCGTCCCAATTCAATTCATATCAATTAAAAACTAACTTTAATTTCCGTCAGCATACTCTTGTTTTAATTTCAGTCAATATATCTTGAATATATTATCATTGTTTATATACTTGTTAATATTATCTTGTTATACTATTGTGAATATTATCTTGATTATATTATTATATATCTTGTCATATTATTCACATTGTTCATATTCATATTCATATTGTTCATATCTTGTTCATATCTTGTTCATTTTTGATTTTATAGTTTAAAAAAAAGAGTTTTAATTTTATATATTAAAAAATAATATTTTTCATTTTTAAAATAACCAAAACAAAACAAAAAACAATATAAAGAAAATAGGTTTGGGCCGGAAGTTGGGTGATCAAGTCCCAACCCGGCCCGGTTAGTAACACAAGAAAGAATTAAGGGTAACCCCAAGAGGGGAACCCTAGACGAACGTCCCGCGGCGAGTTCTGTGTATCTATCTTCTCTATGTTTTCGCTACCTCATCTTCCTCCTGTGGCCGTTGATCGTTCCTGAAACAACAATAAACAATATCAAAAACCCACAACACCGATTATCACTCACTCTTTGAGGGTTTCACTGAAGCTGAGGCTTGGGGTGTTGATTGCTCGTCGTTCGCAATGAATGGCGCTGGTGGTCTTCCCGTTTGGGTAGTTTATGCTTGATGGCGACGTTTGATCGAGGTTGATGGATCGTGATGCTTCAATAGGCGATGATGAGACCTTGGTTTCTCTGATCCCGTTCAATGACGAACCTGAAGTCTCGTCGACGGTTGTGGGTCTGTGGCCGATGATGTTTTCTGCTGAGGCCGGAGTTGGTTGATGATTCACGGTGAGAACGTTCTGGTTTCTTGTGATTGTATGGTCGTTTTGATGATTTCGTGGCCGTTAGGTTTTCGTGATCTTTTTTTTCGGCCCCCGTTAGGGTTTTTACTATCCCCTTTTTATAATGCTCTTTTTCTTCAGAATGGGCTTGGATAATATTGGGTTTACGTTATTATTGATGATGGAGATTTGATTTTCGCTGATAGGAATCTGTTCTATTTCCGATACGATTTGGATTCTGTTCTGATATTGATTAATTTTCCGTGATTTGGTTTTTGAGATGTTGGATTTCAGATTTACTTCTGTTTTCGTTTCTGATGTGGATTGATACGGTTGTGGATTTTTTGCTTATTTTCGGATTTCCTGCTATGGTTCTTATCTGATGTTATTGGCTTTTGGTTCAATTTTTGGATACCTATTTATTTCCATTATCATTTCTGATATCAACTGGATTTTTGCAGATGTTGGATTTACGGCACGATTCGGATTTAGACTTGTTTTCCATTGTTTGCCTTTGGTATTGGTGGTTGACGAAACTCTATCGCACTCTTTTTTCTGATATGGCTTAGTCCTCTTAGTGAATTGAATCTGTTTTTCTTTTTCTGGATTCAATCTCTGTACAGCCTTGATGTTAAGTCTGACGTGGTTCTTTTTTCGGCACATAATCTCAATCCCTTTGAACTAATATCTGCTCATTTCCATAGTTTCAGGGTTGGAGTATTTGGATTCACAAACAGTTTGATGATTGGGGCTGTGATGTTGCTAAACTGAGCCTACATGATGGCTGCCTCTGATTGTTGCTGTTATGCACTTTCAGTTTGTATTTCTAATTACTTTTGGCTGTGAAACCGTTTCGAGAAAGACCACATATTTACTTGATAGGCTGCTATATTTACTTGATGGTGTCCCTTCGGTATCCACATCTGCGCAAATCATTTCGGCTCGAAAAAGCTTCCTTTATCTCTCTCTCTCTCTCTCTCGGCTGTCCCTCAATGGAACGGATGCTGCCGGTCGGTAGCCGAGGTTGAGATGCGGAAGTGGGAGTAGGATGTGACTTTGGTCGTGCCCTCCCGGCACTCGATGATGACATTGTTCTGAGAGTGTCAAAAACATCTTCTAACATTTTCTATACTGTTTGTTTTCCTTTTTTTGATGTGCAGGTTAGTCGAGGACTCGTGGAGAAGCTCAAAGATGACCTGAAGACACTTAGATGTTCTTAGGATTTAGGATAGATACTTTAATGATCAATGTAATTCCTTGTAACATTATTTCTGAAATGTGAAGTATTCTCCATTTCTTGTATGATGAGATTTTTTTTTTTATGAAATAAAATTCCCAAAATTTGAATTCATTTATATTTTATTCTTAGTTAAAAAATTATAAACATTTGTGAATAAATCCACAAGTATTTAAATTCATTAACATAGTCATAAAACATAAACACTCCCAAGTGATATCCTTATTTGTGCACTTGTCTCATCATCGGATTAAAATCCAATTTAAATGCTAACCAACCATTTCATAACCCAACACGGATGTGCACCATAATCACAACAGTTTCAGCATCAACAACAACACTACTCGTAATTAAATTCCATTGACCAAACGCCAAGAGCCACAATCCAATAACACCCAATTACGACTGTGCCTTAATAACAGAAACGGAAGCGCTTTGGAATGGATCTTAAATCCAGTTGTGCTCGGCAAACTTTAATATCGACCACGTCAAATTGGCACCTTGATATGATCAGACCTGGTGATAGATAAATGCCTCAAAACAATGACGTATCAAACGCCTCAGAATTTTAATAACAGCCCGTCTTCAAGGAATTGGTAGAATTTGCGTAAAATGACCAAAATACCCCTGGGACCACATCTGCAAAACAAAAAACCTTCATAACTGGTTAGCGGTTAGCAATGTACATATGAGATGCTATGCGAAATGACTGATTAAATATAAGGGTAAAATTTGGGGTATTACAGAATTAACTCTCTAGAAGCAAATCTAAATTGTATACAAGAAGTTATCCAGACTCTGAAGCGCCAGATGCACTCATTAGAAGATTCTGATTGCTGTTTACAGAAGATCCTAAGCGTAGTCTCCAGAAGGATCTGAAGCAAAAAGCTCCAGAAGATTCTGAAGCTAGTCAGAAGCATCTGAAGCAAGAAGCTCCAGAAGATTCTGAAGCTAGTCAGAAGCATCTGAAGCATAGAAGAATATTGCATGAAGAGTTTCTCAAAGCATAATTTCTACAGAAGTTTCTGAAAGTACTAACGCTGCCAAGTACTGAAGATCTGTGTCAAATATGCTCTGATGATCAACACGTTGAAAGCACACATGCTGCAGAAGACTCTGATACAACAAAGTTCTGAACATCATTAGAAGACTCTGACTCAATCAGATTCTGAAGAACATGCTGAAAACTGAAGAAGAAATATTCAAAGATTATATCCGTTGGAGTAAATCAAACGTCTCTTTCCTCATTTGTGCTAGACACAAGAACACAGACAAAAAGGATTGTTCTGTGCTTTCTACTTCTAGGAAAGGTCACTTGATGTGAAGACAAAAAGGCTCAGACCTTTTGGGACACTCTTCTCAACGCTCAGCATCCTTGGATCAGCTGCCTATAAAAGGAAGACTCCACCAAATTCTTCAGTGAGACAATTTGCTGAAAAGAAATCATATTATTCAATGCTCTCATTCTTTCATATTCTTCTTAGAATTTCTTGTACTTAAACTTAAGAGAAAAATCACTGTTGTGATAAAAGCTTTATAGAAGCATTAATACTCTTGTATTTGATTTACATTATTTGTAAAGGTTTTCCTTAAGAGAATTCAGTTGGAATCAGTAGCTCTTGAGAAGACTAAGAACAGTTGTTCTTAGGTGTTACTATTGTAATCTGTTTGATTAAATAGTGGATTAAGTCCTTGTTGAGAAAGGTAAATCACTCTAGGAAGGGTGGACTGGAGTAGTTGTTTTCAACGAACCAGGATAAAAATAATTGTGTTATTATTTTTTGAGTCTTAATCTTTCATACTTATTCAACCCCCCTTCTAAGTATTTTCTCACCTTCATAACGTACATGTACCCCTCTCCCATTTTGATGTACGTATTCGTATTTGCTTTGATTGTGGTTTATCATCTAGGAACTGTAACAGCCCAAATTTCATTAAATAATTAATTGTAGTAATTAATTGATTTAGTGGGATTTTTATTAATGTTGGAAATTAATTTTTATTAATTGGAATTAATAGAGAATTAAGAAGGAATTGGAGAGGAAGGAAAATGAAGGAAATATATAAGAGAGAAAGAAAAGAAAAGAAAGATAGAAAACATTTGGAAAGAAAGAGGAAAGAAGAAGAAAGGAGAGAAAGAGAAGAGAAGAAGAGGAAAAGTGGAAATCATCAAGAACCAACATCAAAGCTCCGATTAATCGAGGTAAGGGTGAGAAATGTTTCTATTTGATCATTGCATGATGTTATGTATGTTGGGTTGGGGTTTTGGTAGAGTTTTCATCACTTTCCGATTAGGGCAACTGTTGGATTAATCGGTAGATTGATGATTTAATCGGTTGAAACTGAGCAATAATGCCGTAGAATAGTCGGGTAACATGTATTGATGTTATTTGTACTGATTTGGATGTTTGAGGTTTGGTTGATGATGGATTGATGAAGGAGAGGCAGAATAGGGTTCTGTTCTGCGCAGGTTCGCTGGCTCTCGCCAGGCGAGCGAAGGCGAAGCTTCGCCAGGCGAAGCCTGGCGAATGCTGGCGAGTAATTATGATTAAATCCCAGTGGACTTCACTGGCGAGTTCGCCAAGCGAAGGTGGATAGCGAAGGTTCCCCCAGCGAAGGTGCTGGCGAATGGTGGCGAACGAAGTCAGTAGCTACTGACTTGGGCTCGCTGGGAAGTCTCGCCAGACGAAGCCTAGCGAGTGTTCGCTGAGAGAGTTCGCCAGGCGAAGGCCAGGCGAAGGTTCGCTGCGAGGGTTCGCCAGGCGAATGCAGGCGAATTTGACAGCATTTCTCTTTTGCTGTGTTGCTCATGTGGTGATAGTTTGGTGGTTTCACATAGATTAATATTCTTATGATATGAGATAGATATGATCTATTGTGATGATGTATGGTGTGGGTAGCCTCCGGGCGTGAATTCTAGTTGATATGCGATGCGCATTTATTGTGATAAATAGAAATACATGTGAATACAATGATGAATGTATGTGTATTGTTTAATGAATTGTGAGTGCATATCTATATGCGATTGTTGTGGAAATGCATGGGAACATATGTGGTATGTGTGCATTGTTGTTGAGTATGATGATGATGATGTGTGAAATGAATACATTGATAAATGTTTGATATATGTTGTATGTGCAATCATGATGAAATTCTCGAAGGGGTGAATTATTCGAATGCATGGGATTAAGACGCGGGAACGGTCTTAAGTGCATTTATTGTGATTGGTTGATTGTACATGCATCATTCAGTCAAGAGGCAATGCCTGTTAGTTTCGTGGAAACTAGTGGCTTGTCCCAAACCTAGAAGGGTGGGTTTGAAGCCTAGGGGACGGGCTTGGTTGTTATCGGTCTAGAAGGGTGGACCCGGTTTAAAGTAAAAACCGAAAAATGATAATGAGTTATCGGTCTAGAAGGGTGGACTCGGTTTAGAGTGAAAACTGAAAAAAGATAACGAGAGTCGGTACCGCATAGCATTGAGTTGTATTGGATATGTTGAGTCACATTGCATAATATTGTTGTTGTATAAATGTGCTTGTGAATGATTGTGAAATTAAGCATGAAGGGATGTGCTTGCGAATGTTCATAATGTTGATATATGTGAGCATGATATAATTATGATTATGGGAATAAAGTGTGGTGAGAAATGTGAATATGTGTTACATGATTACCTATATATATAATCTTATGCTTTGATTATTATGGTAATATTTCTCACCCTTCTGCTGTTTTATAATGCTCTATGAGGCATTGCAGATTAGGATGCTGGAGTCCTTTTGTGAAGTTAGTCTTCATTCTTTTGAGTCGGCTGCTCTGATATGTAACACCGGGTAGTTAGACTAGTATAGTCATTCTTTTGTGATACATTGCGATGTGTCAGTTGATGTGATTGTGTAATCTAACTGATATGATGTATTAATTTGGATTAACTTGTGTGTACGTGGATTAATATTTTGAAAACGATTAAATGATTTGATCTTCCGCTTAATTTTGGAATTGTTACATATCTTATGGAGAAAAATGTGAAAGTGTTTTATTGGTGAAATTGTGGCATTCTTCTTTTATACCTTATTATAAAACCTTTTTACTCTGATAATTTGTATGTGCTTAATTGTTTTATATGCATTTATTTGGGGTATAGAAGGGGGTGTTACAATAGTGGTATCAGAGCCGGTCGGTCCGTCCGGCCAAGTTGTTAGAGTGTTTTTCCCTGTGTGTTATTGAGATGCGTGTGATGCATTATTAATATTGGTTGTTCTTACGTAGTTCTGTTGTTGGAATTAGTAAGATGGTTGCAGGGAGGAACGGCGAAGCGATTGCGGAGGCATTGACGAGATTGGCGGGGGCAATTGGGCAGAATCCTCCGGCCAATGTGAATGTGAGGAATCATGCTGATGATGGATTCCGTGCTTTGGGGAAATTCCAAAAGAATAACCCTCCGGTCTTCAAGGGAACTCATGAACCGGACAAGGCACAAATTTGGTTGAAAGCTGTGGAAAAGATTTTGCGAGTTATGAATTGCTCAGATGTACAAAAGGTGCAGTTTGGGACTCATATGCTCGAAGAAGAAGCTGAAGATTGGTGGGGTAATACTCGCCAAAGATTTGAGGGAGATGATATTGTGATCACGTGGGATCTGTTTAGAGAAACTTTTCTGGAGAAGTATTTTCCAGAGGACGTGCGAGGGAAGAAAGAGATCGAATTTCTTGAGTTGAAGCAAGGTAATTTGACGGTTGCTGAGTATGCGGCAAAATTTGAGGAGTTGATCAAATTTTGTCCTCACTATAATACTGGTAATGCTGAGAGGTCTAAGTGCCTCAAGTTTGTGAACGGTTTGAGACCCGAGATTAGACAAGCTATTGGGTACCAGAAAATCAGACGGTTTTCTGAGTTGGTTAACAAGAGCAGAATTTATGACGAAGACAGTAGGGCTAGGTCTAGCCACTACAAGAGCCTAAGTGATAAGAAAGGAAAAGGACAATTCAGAGGAAAACCTTACGTGACTCCTGATGATAAGGGGAAACAAAGGGTTGGTTTCGGTAAGAAACCAAGTGGGGGAGTTTCTACTCCGGTGAGATGTTATAGGTGCGGTGAAGAGGGACATCGTGCTCGTGAATGCAAAAGTGTTGAGAAGACGTGTTTTAAGTGTGGCAAGTCAGGCCACAAGGCTCTAGAGTGTAGAAGCGGTGCGGGTGTTACTTGCTATAACTGTGGTGAGCGAGGGCACATTAGTACCAAGTGCGATAAGCCGAAGAAGAATCAAGGGAGCGGAAAAGTGTTCGCTCTATCTGGATCTGAGACTGCTAGCGACGATCGATTGATCCGAGGTACGTGCTTCATTAATGGTACACCTTTGATCGCTATAATTGATACCGGAGCTACGCATTCTTTTATTTCTTTGGATTGTGTTAGAAGGTTGAATCTTGAGTTGTCTGTGATTGGTGGCGGTATGGTTATTGATACTCCTGCTATGGGTTCGGTAACTACACCGTATGTTTGCTTGAATTGCCCGTTGAGTATTTTCGGTAGAGATTTTGGGATTGATTTAGTGTGTCTTCATTTAGATCAACTGGATGTCATTCTTGGAATGAATTGGTTAAAATTCAATCGTGTGTATATTAACTGTTTTGACAAAACGGTTATTTTCCCCTACTCGGATGTTGAAAGGGAATTGTTTATGACGAGGAAACAAGTGAAGGAATCGGTACAAGATGGGGCTAAGGTATTTATGCTTATGGCAACTTTGAGGACTAGTGAAAGTGAAGAGATTGGTGCTTTGCCCATTGTTAGAGATTTTCCGGAAGTATTCCCTGAAGAGATAAAGGATTTACCGCCGGAGCGAGAAGTGGAGTTTTCGATAGATTTGATTCCTGGAACTAATCCGATATCGATGGCTACATATCGTATGTAGGCCTCGGAGTTAAAAGAGTTGAAGAGTCAACTTGAGGATTTGCTTGAAAAGAGGTTTATTCGTCCGAGCGTGTCACCGTGGGGTGCACCGGTGTTGTTGGTTAAGAAGAAAGAGGGTTCTATGAGGCTCTGTGTGGATTACAGACAGTTGAACAAGGTGACTATTAAGAATAAGTATCCACTTCCAAGGATTGATGATCTGATGGATCAGTTGGTTGGTGCAAGCGTGTTCAGCAAGATTGATTTGAGATCTGGGTATCATCAGATCCGTGTGAAAGCTGAGGATATTCAGAAGATGGCCTTTCGGACGAGGTATGGACACTATGAGTATTCCGTGATGCCATTTGGTGTGAATAATGCACCAGGTGTATTTATGGAGTACATGAATAGGATTTTCCATCCTTATTTGGATAAGTTTGTGGTGGTGTTTATCGACGACATCTTGGTTTATTCGAAGAGCGAAGGAGAGCATGCCGAGCATCTGAAGATTGTGTTATCTGTGCTGAGAGAGAAGCAGTTGTTTGCGAAGCTTTCTAAGTGTGAGTTTTGGTTGAAGGAAGTTAGTTTCCTTGGTCATGTGATTTCTAGTAATGGTATTGCGGTCGATCCGTCGAAGGTTGAAGCGGTGTCGCAATGGGAGACTCCGAAGTCAGTTTTTGAGATTAGAAGTTTTCTTGGTTTAGTCGGTTATTATCGGAAGTTTATTGAAGGATTCGCTAAGTTATCGTTGCCGTTGACACAGTTGACTAGGAAAGGTCAAGCCTTTGTTTGGGACGCCAAGTGTGAAGCGAGTTTTCAAGAACTTAAGCGAAGGTTGACGACAGCTCCTGTTTTGATTCTGCCAAATCCGGAGGAACCATTCGTTGTGTATTGTGATGCTTCTTTGATGGGTTTAGGAGGTGTGTTGATGCAGAATAACCAAGTTGTGGCTTATGCTTCGAGGCAACTCAAAGTGCATGAGAAGAATTATCCGACGCATGACTTAGAGTTGGCCGCCGTTGTGTTCATGTTGAAACTCTGGAGGCATTATTTATTTGGCGCAAGATTTGAAGTGTTTAGTGACCACAAGAGTTTGAGATATCTTTTTGATCAAAAGGAATTGAATGCGAGACAAAGAAGATGGCTTGAACTTTTGAAGGATTTTGATTTTGGCTTGAACTACCATCCGGGTAAAGCGAATGTAGTAGCGGATGCATTGAGTCGGAAATCATTGCATATGTCGGCGTTGATGGTGAAAGAGTTAGAATTGGTCGAGCAATTTCGAGATTTGAGTTTGGTATGTGAGAGAACTTCTTTTGGATTTAAGTTGGGTATGTTAAAGCTTACAAGTGGTATTTTGGATGAAATTCGAGAAGGACAGAAATCGGATTTGAGCTTAGCTGATCGGTTGACTTTAATCAACCAAGGCCAAGGTGGTGATTTTCGGATTGATGAGAATGGTATTATGAGATGTCGGGATCGAGTTTGTGTTCCGAACATGGTTGAGCTTAAGAAGAGCATCCATGAGGAAGGACATCGTAGCGGATTGAGTATTCATCCGGGTGCTACTAAGATGTATCAGGATTTGAGGAAAGTATTTTGGTGGCCTAGTATGAAGAAGGATATCGCGGAATTTGTATATTCTTGTTTGACTTGCCAGAAGTCAAAGATTGAGCATCAGAAGCCATCGGGTTTGATGAAGCCGTTGTTTATTCCTGAGTGGAAATGGGATAGTATCTCCATGGATTTTGTATCGGGTTTGCCGAGGACGCCGAGTAATTTTGAGGCTATTTGGGTTATCGTGGATAGGTTGACTAAATCTGCTCACTTTATTCCTATGCGTATGGATTACCCTTTGGAGAAGTTGGCTAAGTTGTATATTGAGAGGATTGTGTGTCTGCATGGTATTCCGTTAAGTATTGTTTCGGATAGAGATCCGCGGTTTACTTCGAGATTTTGGGAGAGCCTGCAGAGTGTTTTGGGTACTAAGTTGCGTTTGAGTTCAGCGTATCATCCTCAGACTGATGGTTAGACGGAGAGGACGATTCAGTCGCTTGAAGATCTTTTGAGAGCTTGTGTATTGGAAAAAGGAGGAGCTTGGGATAGCTACTTGCCTTTGATTGAGTTTACCTACAACAACAGTTTCCATTCGAGTATTGGTATGGCACCATTTGAGGCGTTGTATGGTAGGCGGTGTAGGACACCATTGTGTTGGTTCGAGTCCGGAGAGAGTTCTGTTGTTGGACCCGAGTTAGTTCAACAGACTACTGATAAGATCAAGATGATTCAAGAGAAGATGAGAATTACTCAGAGTCGTCAGAAGAGTTATTATGACAAGAGGAGGAAGGCACTTGAATTTCAAGAGGGAGATCATGTGTTTCTTCGAGTCACTCCGATGACAGGTGTTGGTAGAGCACTGAAGTCGCGCAAGTTGTCGCCGCGTTTCATTGGTCCTTATCAGATTTTGCAAAGGATAGGAGAAGTGGCCTATCGTGTGGCTTTACCACCGTCGCTTGCTAATCTTCACGACGTATTCCATGTATCTCAGTTGAGGAAATACATTGCGGATCCGTCTCATGTAGTCCAAATAGATGATGTGCAGGTGAGAGATAACCTGACTGTTGAGACATCACCTATGCGGATTGAGGATCGGAAATTGAAACAGCTTCGAGGTAAAGAGATTGCTTTAGTGAAGGTCGCTTGGGGAGGACCGGCTGGTGGAAATGTTACTTGGGAGCTTGAGAGTAGGATGAAAGAGTCTTATCCAGAACTGTTTGAATCAGGTAACATTTTCGAGGACGAAAATTCCTAAAGTGGGGGAGAGTTGTAACAGCCCAAATTTCATTAAATAATTAATTGTAGTAATTAATTGATTTAGTGGGATTTTTATTAATGTTGGAAATTAATTTTTATTAATTGGAATTAATAGAGAATTAAGAAGGAATTGGAGAGGAAGGAAAATGAAGGAAATATATAAGAGAGAAAGAAAAGAAAAGAAAGATAGAAAACATTTGGAAAGAAAGAGGAAAGAAGAAGAAAGGAGAGAAAGAGGAGAGAAGAAGAGGAAAAGTGGAAATCATCAAGAACCAACATCAAAGCTCCGATTAATCGAGGTAAGAGTGAGAAATGTTTCTATTTGATCAATGCATGATGTTATGTATGTTGGGTTGGGGTTTTGGTAGAGTTTTCATCACTTTCCAATTAGGGCAACTGTTGGATTAATCGGTAGATTGATGATTTAATCGGTTGAAACTGAGCAATAATGCCGTAGAATAGTCGGGTAACATGTATTGATGTTATTTGTACTGATTTGGATGTTTGAGGTTTGGTTGATGATGGATTGATGAAGGAGAGGCAGAATAGGGTTCTGTTCTGCGCAGGTTCGCTGGCTCTCGCCAGGCGAGCGAAGGCGAAGCTTCGCCAGGCGAAGCCTAGCGAATGCTGGCGAGTAATTATGATTAAATCCCAGTGGACTTCGCTGGCGAGTTCGCCAAGCGAAGGTGGATAGCGAAGGTTCGCCCAGCGAAGGTGCTGGCGAATGGTGGCGAACGAAGTCAGTAGCTACTGACTTGGGCTCGCTGGGAAGTCTCGCCAGGCGAAGCCTAGCGAGTGTTCGCTGAGAGAGTTCGCCAGGCGAAGGTTTGCTGCGAGGGTTCGCCAGGCGAATGCAGGCGAATTTGACAACATTTCTCTTTTGCTGTGTTGCTCATGTGGTGATAGTTTGGTGGTTTCACATAGATTGATATTCTTATGATATGAGATAGATATGATCTATTGTGATGATGTGTGGTGTGGGTAGCCTCCGGGCGTGAATTCTAGTTGATATGCGATGCGCATTAATTGTGATAAATAGAAATACATGTGAATACAATGATGAATGTATGTGTATTGTTTAATGAATTGTGAGTGCATATCTATATGCGATTGTTGTGGAAATGCATGGGAACATATGTGGTATGTGTGCATTGTTGTTGAGTATGATGATGATGATGCGTGAAATGAATACATTGATAAATGTTTGATATATGTTGTATGTGCAATCATGATGAAATTCTCGAAGGGGTGAATCATTCGAATGCATGGGATTAAGACGCGGGAACGGCCTTAAGTGCATTTATTGTGATTGGTTGATTGTACATGCATCATTCAGTCAAGAGGCAATGTCTGTTAGTTTCGTGGAAACTAGTGGCTTGTCCCAAACCTAGAAGGGTGGGTTTGAAGCCTAGGGGACGGGCTTGGTTGTTATCGGTCTAGAAGGGTGGACCCGGTTTAAAGTAAAAACCGAAAAATGATAACAAGTTATCGGTCTAGGAGGGTGGACCCGGTTTAGAGTGAAAACCGAAAAAAGATAACGAGAGTCGGTACCGCATAGAATTGAGTTGTATTGGATATGTTGAGTCACATTGCATAATATTGTTGTTGTATAAATGTGCTTGTGAATGATTGTGAAATTAAGCATGAAGGGATGTGCTTGCGAATGTTCATAATGTTGATATATGTGAGCATGATATAATTATGATTATGGGAATGAAGTGTGGTGAGAAATGTGAATATGTGTTACATGATTACCTATATATATAATCTTATGCTTTGATTATTATGGTTATATTTCTCACCCTTCTGCTATTTTATAATGCTCTATGAGGCATTGCAGATTAGGATGCTGGAGTCCTTTTGTGAAGTTAGTCTTCATTCTTTTGAGTCGGCTGCTCTGATATGTAACACCGGGTAGTTAGACTAGTATAGTCATTCTTTTGTGATACATTGCGATGTATCATTTGATGTGATTGTGTAATCTAACTGATATGATGTATTAATTTGGATTAACTTGTGTGTACGTGGATTAATATTTTGAAAACGATTAAATGATTTGATCTTCCGCTTAATTTTGGAATTGTTACATATCTTATGGAGAAAAATGTGAAAGTGTTTTATTGGTGAAATTGTGGCATTCTTCTTTTATACCTTATTATAAAACCTTTTTACTCTGATAATTTGTATGTGCTTAATTGTTTTATATGCATTTATTTGGGGTATAGAAGGGGGTGTTACAGGAACACCCTCAGGGACTAGCGTAGACTAAATCGTTTTCAAACTAATTCTTGATTCGTCATTGAGCCATTTTCAAACACCCCTTGTAAGTAGATTACTCGTACGCATTCGCTATCAACCTATTGCACACACTTTCACATTTCATCATGAATTCGTTATTAGGAGCACCCTTAGGGACTAGTATCGTTTCCCACAACCAAACCCTCGATTTGTCTTCGATCCAGTTCCATTTTCAAATCAATCTTCTTTCAACCAACATGTCTTTGCGCGCAAATAAAATCAAACCCTTGATCCAACGCCAAATGGTATTTTTAAACTAGTAGGTCGAGTGCCTTTTGACTTGCAGTCCACCTCTTTTCCCAACCAATTCGATTCAATCGTTTTCAAACCGTTTTCTTAAACAAATAACGAAAGAAGAAAATTCTTGGAGTCTAGCACTCCTTGAATCATTGACTAAATGGCTCTTGAGGCGCATGCTTTGGGTTGTCGTTCGTTCAGCCTTTTGTCTCAAAACACTTAATTCTTATTCAAACATTTTTGTAATCAAACTTACGAAAGACGTAGATTCTTGGAGTATAGCATTCCTTGGATCTTCGAATGAATGGATCTAGAGGCACGCCCCTTGAGTTGTTGTTCATTCAATCTTTTGAATTCAAAACGTTTAACTCTTTCTTGAAACCTTTCTAATCAACTCCCTAAAGAACTGAGTTCTTGGAATCTCGCATTCTTTGGATTCTTGAGGGACAGCTCTTGAGGCACGCCCCTTGGGTTGTTTGTCATTAAATATTTTGTTCCTCAGTCAAACTTCAATTAATTCAACCCCTCTCTTTTCGTGGTCGTCCCCACGAACTACGAACGCTCTGATTTTTCATTCATTTTCGAATGTAAGATACGTAGGCACAAGATTGCGATGATCTTGGCGAGCACACTTGTATCTTTTTTCGTCATTCCGTTCACAATTCTATCCATCTTCTGTTTCCACCTAACCTTTCCCGTAGTCGAACTACGCCCGCTCTGATTCCTCATTCTTGTCCAAATGAGTATACATAGGCACCAGGGCCCCAATCCTTGCCGAGCACCCTATCCTATAAACCACCCTTTTCCCCTATCATCGTTATCCTTTTATCGTACCGTTTAGCATTTACCATTCAGAAGAAAACAAACAAACTTAGATAATGCCCATCTCAAATTGTACTAAGAGGTTCCCGTTGAGTACAACAGACGTGAGGGGTGCTAACACCTTCCCCTTGCGTAACCGATCCCGAACCCAGAACGTGATTGCGACGATCGTGTTCTTGTCTATCTCTTTACAGGTTTTCTCTATATTTTCCTTTCCATATTTTTGGGATGAATAATATTCAGTGGAGACTCTGTTGAACCGTATTTCTGCGCCTTTAGCGCGAGGGTCGTATGTTCGAATTAATTATTTTCGTGGTGCGACAACTGGCAGCTGAGGATAATTTACTCCATGCAAGAGAGAGTCGAGCCTAACTTAGGGTTTTGCGAAAAGCGTTATCTTTGTTTGCTTGTTTTCTTCTCGTTTATGTATTTGTTCTTTTATTCCTTTCTCTTTTATATGCTTGTTATTATCCTTGCCTGTTGGATCTTGGGATGATACCATGAGTAAGGCTCTATGCTCGAGCTTTGGTAAAAGCATAGGGAACATCTAGTTTATAATTGGTAGTCGAGTAGTATTAGTCCCCAAGGATTCGTTCCTTGTGTGCCTAGCATGAAAGCTCCCCTAGAGGAGACCTATTCGTAGATCTTGTTGTAACACAACTAGCCTGTTGCACGACTTGATTAATGAAGGTTTCGTGATTCTGGGAACCCTTTTAGCACCAAGTCTATATTGGTGGTCGTGTAGTGTTAGTCTCCAAGGATTTGCTCCTTGTGTGCCTAGCATGAGGACTCTGCTCAGGAGAGACCTTGTCGTCATTATCGTCATAATGCAGCTAGCCTGTTGCATGACGTTGATGTGATTAGTGTCCGTGATCCTGGGAACCATATCCCTCAATTTAGAAACCATCCTGTGAGTGGGTTTATGGGTAAATAACTTAGATCTTCCCGTATAGGGTCTACCTATAAGGTTCCTTTGATCAGAAACTGTGGTTACCTACTTGTTACAGTAGCCAGCTTCAGAATTGTTTGAATTTGTAATCTGTGATCCTGGATCTTGCATCTTGCATTGCATTTTGCATACATGTCATTGCATTGCATCTGTTGTGCATCTCTGCATTTCATTTCCAACAGCAGGATCTCATTTCTCCTTCCATCCTCTCTAGTAAATCAAGTTGATTCCTCAAGACCAGTACGCAACTCGAGCCAACACAAGACATATGATGGAGCAGATTTAACAAGAGCAAGTCGCCTTTAGAGAGGAGTTGGACTCTATTAAAGGGAATATTGATCAGATTCTTGAAGCCATCAATATGGCTAGAAAGCAAGAAGAATTACATGAAGTCGCTGCCGTCAATAACAATGGGCATGTACAAGGGTCTACCTCAAGGCTTTCAGTACCTGTTCCCAACCCCGTCAACTATGGGATACCAATGAACTTCATCCCTACAGCTGAAGGAACCAATTCTCAACCACTCCCCACACTTGGAGTTACTGTTGGAGCTATCTTGCAAGTCGAACCTTTTATCGTCCAGATCTTCGTTCCTCATGCTGATGAGAATCTGCTGGATCAGTATGACGATGTACAAAATTATCATGATGCTATCCCCATTGCCAGTCCTGTTGCTGCTCAGAATTCCAAAGCAATCAAGATGTTTCGTGATCTAGAAGAAAAACTCTGAGTCATGGAGGGGCACAACCAATCTTCTCTCAATTCTCTAGAATTGTGCTTAGTCCTGGATGTCATCATTCCTCCTAAGTTCAAATTACCAGAATTCTCGAAGTACAAAGGCCTCAGTTGACCTAACATTCATCTGAAGATGTACTGTCACAAGATGGCTGTTTATGCTAGAGACGAAAAGCTAATGATTTATTGCCTCCAAGACATCTTTTCTGGAGCATCACCCGAGTGGTATATGCAGCTAGAGTGTAGCAGTATACGCACTTGGGCTGAGCTAGCTGATGCATTTTTCAAGCAGTACAAATACAACACTGACCTTTCTCCCAACCGTACTCAACTTTAGAGTATGGCTCAGAAGGATAGCGAATCCTTCAAGCAGTACGCACAACGTTGGAGAGAGCTAGCTGCAAGGGTTCATCCACCTCTTGTTGATTGTGAATTGATTGATATTTTCATGGGTACCATGCAAGGCCAATACTACGAGAAGCTGATTGGTAGTGTTTCAGCTGGATTATCTGACTTGGTGATTGTCGGTGAGAGAACTGAAGAAGGTTTGAAGAGTGGAAAAATCTAAGGAGGTTCTAGCAGCCATTCTGGAACCAAGAAGCCTTTCAATGGATACAAGAAGAAAGAGGGCGAAACAAGTTCCATCTCTGCGCAGAAAGGGCAAGCTCCTGCTCTCATTCCTTATCAGATCCCTTTCTTCCAATATTCGTATGTTGCTGATGCGCAATATGCTCCAATGCCTTATCATCTAGCTGTTCAAGCTCCAATGCCTCATCAACAGGCTCCTCAACATCAATCCTACAATCGGCAAAGGTATCAGTATCCTCCTCAGCATCAGCAACAACGAGCGTCATCCTAATCATCAGAGGACGTGGAAGCAAGATAGAGTCTTTGATCGTCTGCCAACAACGTATGCTAATATCTTTGCTCAATTTCTGGAGAAAAAGGCCATCACTCTGAGAGACCTAGCTCCTCCGACTGTCATTCCTCTCGACTATGATGCAAATGCTCATTGCGAGTTTCATAAGGGTGCTCTAGGGCATACAATCGAGAACTGTTGAGCTTTCAAACACAAAATTCAAGACCTAATTAATAAGAATGCTCTCAACTTCAATGGGAAAAATCCAAATGTCATCAACAACCTGATGTCACTGCCGAGCTAATGCCAACATCAGGTCAAATCAAGTTAAGTCAAGTTCATCTCCCCGAAGAAGGCAGTCATGTTGCCATTTCATTATTTACATTCTTGTATTTTGTCGTTGTTTGTTTAAGTACTGTATGCTTTAAACATTTCCATTCTTATTTGGTTTTATTAATGTATTGATCATGCATGCTTTGAATATTCACTAATTTCTTCCACTTACCACGAATCACCGACACATTTATCCACTTCTCTCTTTATCAACTGTTGTTTAGCATGATTGGAGGGAGGATGATGAAAACGAAATACCCATGATTGCAAACTGTATGCTTTCATACAAAATCTCGTCGATGATGTACAAACATTGTTTCAAATCCCCAAACACTAGAAAGATAAGGAGTTAATTCCTAGTTAACCACTTCGAGCCTAGAAGTAGCAATTTCCTTCAAATATTTAAACCCTTATACTCAACCTAGGGCAGGGTAGTATTCAGTTAGTCCAATAACACTCTCAAATCACAAAGAAAAGTCCAAAAGACACGACAGTTGTTCATCAATAACCCATGATTTGGCAGTCACAATCCTTCAACAAAATAAAAATAAAATCAAAAAGCCTACTAAGTCGAGCACCTTAAAGGAGACTTAGGCAAAAATCAAGGCAATCCCGATGGATCTGACAAGCGAAACCAGTCCATGCAAAATTAGGGATCAAAACAAGATCAAAAGAGGTCCTCAAACCCTCAACAAAAACAAAATAAGATTTAGTGGCCACCATATCAAAACAAAAAGGTCACTGACATCTAATCAAAGCAAAATAAGGTGACTGCCACTTCGAGTAAACCTTGAATCATCACGCTTACACCGTCAACTCTTTTAGAAGACAAATATATGCAGGATTAACTGAACGTAGGGCTGGAGATCATCGTGAAGAAAGGGTGGGTACAAATCATACTTTGAGCCTAATATCCTTTGTTTCATAAACCGTGAACCAGACCATGTTACAACCCTCGAAAGACCTAATTGAGGTGAGATTTGTTCTGAAAGCATACGATTGTAAGGTTGCATAAACTGACTCCTCACATATTTGTTAATCACCAGCATTGGTTTCATTTTCCTTGCTATGTCTTTCACACCATACAAAATTAGCACAACGTCTGGACTAACGGTCCATTCGCCTCACACTATCACGACACTTCAATAAACGACTCTTTTTCAAAACTTGCATAAATTTTGCATTAATATTACCATTTGTGAATGTGCAATTTTAACTGCAAATAAGTGCTAGACATCTAACACACTCCAAGGAGGGGCAATCAAAGAGGAATTTGAACTTTCAGTGGCTGATACGAAGTATGACTACCTCAACAGCTCAATTAGGGGAAAATCCTTCAACAACTCAATCAGTGGAAAGCCATCTCAATGCATCAAAGCTCAGCTTCCACAAATTAGAACTGGTTAATCAGGGACAGACCATTACCATATTCAATTTGGGGGCAAAATCAGGCTATCCTAACCATCAAGCTGAATTGTAATCCCCTCTGAAGCAAATCCACAACAAATCAAAAAGTGATTAAACTTGAAGCATCAAGAGCATCTTTGTCTTCTTCAATCATGGCATCTTCAACAAATTGTGTGTCGAGGAAATCAAACCCTCCCTCCACCCAAAGTCCAATCCGCATAGGAAACTACCCAAAAGTCCAACGTGATGGCATCCTCACCAAACACATTCAATTACCTATCTGCGATCATGTACATTATACGCATCATATGCATCGTGTAACACCCCACTTCCCGTATTAAATAAAATATAAATATTATAATAATAATCAGAGTTTTCACCAAAAAGTGGGATATCACATCTCCAAATTTTATAAAAATACTTTATTCATTCTTTTCAAAATAATACAGCGGAATTTGTTTCATAAAGTAAAATACATCAAAACATGATACGTCACAGGATTTCAACACGTTTGACATAAAACAATTACAACACCCATATCCCGTGTTACGTATCAGAGCATCCTAGACTCGACGGTCACACCAATATCCAAGCTAGCTAAACACCTGGATTATCTGTACTTCCGAAGAAGCACAGACCACAACAACAACAAAGGGGTGAGAAATAATGATCAGAATATAATGGTAATGTAATACATGTAAATAAGGTAGTAAAACACACCAACACACCAATATTCACCCCCAACAACTCCATATGACGAACCTACTGTTCAAATTACAATATAACATATTATAATGCAAATATGCAACTCAACACCATGCATGCAGTACCGACTCATTGGTTCATTCAATCGAACCTGGATAGATCACTTACGCTCCTCCTGAGACATGATCTATCCCCCACCATTCTCCACAAAGGAGTACGGATGAATCACTTACGCTCCTCCTGAGACATGATTCATCCCACCAAAACACCATGATATGCACACACCAATGCATAACTAATATATTTAGGCACTCAACGTGCACACGATCCTCCTGATCATATCATCATACATCAATGCATATATGTACAGATATAACATACACCAACACCATATAAATCAATTCACATAGTGAGCAATCTCACATTCTAACACCAAGTATAAACACATCCCAACACTCGGGGAATACACGATCCTACTGATCACTGCACCATAATCATATACATGATACACCCATCATTCATTTTAATTAAATTAGATATTAAACGAGTTCACACTCTAACACCATATATAAACACATCTCAACTTAGATTCCCAGCCTATTCTAGTACCAATCTTGCCTATTACCGTAAGCAATCGGTTTCTAATTCCTATTCCTAAAATCATCACCTACGCACTTTATCGATACCTCAAAAGCCATACAGAACTTTCCCTAAAAACTGTAAAACACCCTATATGCTCTATATGCCAAATCAACCCAAAACACCAATTCGTTAACATTGACTTATACTCCATCACTATCAATTACTAGTTATCATCAAACACAAACACACCAATAAACGTTATACTTACCAATTATCCTATACTTCCTACTCTAGAACCAACATTACGGTACATTACCGACACTTCAGAGTCACTCTGAATCTCACCAAGGTCCTAACCATAGTCATTAACGACACTATAGGGAAACAATACATAATTTTCCACAAAGCTATAATCATGGTCATTACCCACACCACAGTAACAACACAGAATCTCACCAAAACTCTATTTATATTTACTATCAACACTGCAGTAACAACATATAATTTTCCCCAAAGCTATAATCATGGTCATTACCCACACTACAGTAACAACACAGAATCTCACCAAAACTCTATTTATAGTTACTATCAACACTGCAGTAACAACATATAATTTTCCCCAAAGCTATAATCATGGTCATTACCCACACTACAGTAACAACACAGAATCTCACCAAAACTCTATTTATAGTTACTATCAACACTGCAGTAACAACATATAATTTTCCCCAAAGCTATAATCATGGTCATTACCCACACTACAGTAACAACACAGAATCTCACCAAAACTCTATTTATAGTTACTATCAACACTGCAGTAACAACATATAATCTCACTAACATCACCATAACATATATACACCAAATTCACCAATACCAATCAACAATTCATCAATGTCAAGCATCAATTTATCATCAGCAACAATAATAACAAGCATGCCAATATAAAACTTCATAGATCGGAATTTTCCTACGGGGTTAAGGAATCCCCTCTACCCTATACATGTATATACCATCCCAAATCAAGTTTCTCCCCCCTTACCTTGTTAATCGGTTGCTCGATGAAAGAACCCTCCAAGGTTTGGCCAATTCTGATTTTCCCCTGTATCCTTCGTTCTTTGCTCCCTTTTCCGTTCCCTTTTCCGTTCTCTCCTTTCTATCGTTCTTTTTCCACTTTCTCTAACTTCTCACAATGTATCGTAAAACTACTAATCCCTCACGTTTCTATTTTAATTCTCTAATCCCAATAATAATAATAACTTAATAATAATAATAATAATAATAAATAATAATAATAGTAATAATAATCCTATTATTATCTCACCAAAATAATAATAATGTTAATAACTTAATAAAATAATAATAGTAATAATAATAATAATAATAATAATAATAATAATAATAATAATAATAATAATAATAATAATAATAATAATCCTATTATTATCTCACCAAAATAATAATAATGTTAATAACTTTAATAAAGTAATAATAATAATAATAGTAATAATAATCCTATTATTATCTCACCAAAATAATAATAATGTTAATAACAATAGTAACTATAATAAATATAATAATAATAATAATAATAATATTCCCACCAATATCAATATTATACACTATATTATTATATTCACCAAAACACCACCAATAATCCTCCCATATCAGGGACACCCACCAATAATAATATTCATACCGATGATAATAATAATAATAATAATAATAATGATAATAATAATAATAATAATAATGATAATAATAATAATAATAATAATGATAATAATAATAATAATAATAATAATAATAATAATAATAATAATAATAATAATAATAATAATACCACCAATATTACTATTAACAATTATATTATTATCTCCACACCACCAATGATCCTTATATATCAAGGATACTCACCAATCACATACCAACACACCCCACCTAAGGGCACACCAACATAAAATAATTAAATTAACACCAAAATGACTAAATAAATAAAATGGGTGTTACAACTCTCCCCCACTTTAAGTATTTTCGTCCTCGAAAATTACCTGATGGAACACTTCCGGATACGCTTCCCGCATCCTTCATTCCAACTAACAGGTCACACTGCCTTCTGCAGCACCTCCCCAAGTTACTTTCACCAAAGATATCTCCTCCCTTCGGAGTTGTTTCTCGCTCGTCCAAACGAAATAGCAATGCCTCAACAATCAAATTATTTTCACTTGTACATCACCCACCTGGTTCAATGTACTTTCTCAACTAAGACACATGAAACATATCATGCCAATTCATAGCGACAGCGGGAAAACCGGTCTAACATGTTACTCCTCCCATGCCTCTGCTGCGCCACTCTGATACAAACCACAGAACACGGTGCGAACTTCTGAGACTTCGAAGCTCGACCAACATCAGTCACCGGCGTGACTCTCCAAACATATCTTTCCTTGGATCCTCTTGATCTTTTCAGCCATCTCCACATAATTTTCAGGTCTGAGCACAACACTCTCACTCGACCCATTCCAACACAGTAGAGTCCTACACTCCCTATTTCACCAAGCCACATATAGTGCCATTCCGACACTAGGATGGTAACCGTTATTATAGGTAACTCAATCAACGGTAATTAATCATCCCACAATCCACCTCGATCCAACACCCAAGCTCTCACCAATTCTCTACAGACTCAATAGTCCTCTCTGACTGACCATCAGTTTGCGGATGGTAAGTCGAACTCAACTTCAACTTAGTACCCGAAGCTTCCTGTAAGCCCTTCCAAAATCTCAATATAAACCTCAAATTTCCATCTGACACAATATTCGTCAGTATCTCATCCAACTTCACCACTTTCTCAATATGCATCTCATATATTCTCAACACGGAATAGTTAATCCACTCCTAACAATTCAAATTAAAATTATGTCTTTACAAATTCTTTGGAAATCTCAACACCAATTCCACGAAAATACTACCCGATTCCCACTCTGGAATATTCACGGCTGCATCAGACTCAACAGTCTCTGATGTTCACTCTTCAAATTTCGGCAATTCTAACCAGCATATTCAACCTCAACCACTTCTCTCCTTATCTATGGTCATGAAAACAATCTACTCAAATTCGGTTACTTCTTCATAGCACTGGGATGGATACTCCATCTACCCCAATGTATTTCTTCACGAGTACTTCTACTCCCCTCAACAACATTTGGTACACATACTCTATCATAACATCTCGTGGTATTATTTCCACAAACCCGACAATCCACTCTTTGACTCTAATTTATCATTTTCGACTAATTCACTACTCAACCCAGATTTCTGACTTTCTCGATTCTTCTCAAGGATATCACTAGTCAGATCTTAATAATAAAAGCTTAACTCCGTAAGAAGTATCCTTACTCACAAAACACATATTATGAAATTTCTCAATCAGTTCTACCTCTTTTCACCATCATCTTCGGTAAACACAAACATTTCCAACTCACCGCATCATCTACCACATCCACTTTACCCAAAGGGTAATTCAACTCAAAGCCATAATCTTTCAGAAGTCCCAATTATTTCCTCTGCCTCATTTTCAACTTTTTCAAATCAAACAAACACCTTAAACTCTTAAGATCACCAAACATCTCCGATCTCAGTCTGAACTTTCGAAGCCTCCGACTCCGGTACAACCACAATAGCAACCAACTCTAAATCACTGGTCGGATGGTTTCTCTTACACACTTCAAGTTTCCTTTTGCATAACTGAAACTCGCTGAAGTTTTCTTTAGCAAATCCCCTAATTATATCAACAAGCATCACAAACACCACAATTAGTTCTATCGGATTCGGCAGAACTTTCCTTACGGAAGTATATCACCGCTCTTTTTCTAACACTGATAACTCCAGTTCCTTATGCTCAACATAATCCTCTATACCCTTCAAATACCTTAAAATATCATATATCAACACAACCATTGCCTTATATAAATAATTAAAGAAGATTCCATGCCAAATGGACAAACAAGTTGTGAGTTATGGCGGGAACACGAACCACACGCTCCGCGTCTACTACAAAGTCCAAATATAGTTCATCAAAATTAACTTATCTCCATGCCACTACTGCACCATCACATAGAGCATTGCAATAGCTTTCCAACGCTTCGAACCGGGCGTCATTCCGAGTTACGGTTCTCCCGTTACGACAAAAATACCACAACAACATTTTTCTGCTCAGGGCACTTCGCCAGGCGAATCTCGGCGAACATGACAGTCCCGAAATTCTATTTTCGACCGTTACCTGACTTCCGAGTGTCCGATTTTGATTCCGTAAAAAGCTGTGATCTCGGAATCCAACGTATAACCACAATTTCATACTTAGGAGGCCGTCCAACACACTTTCAATCTTTAAATATTTTAAAACCCAATTACTTCCAATCTCAACAGCAGATCGTGGAGCCTCCTCTTACGATACCACTTCGACCTTCGACACCACAACACAATAATTCTACTCGTGATCTCACGAACACGGAAACTCACGTCCTTCAATCAATTGATCCATCAAATCATTAACTCTTGGAAGCGAACACTTATCCTTGACAATCACCTTGTTCACTTATCTATAGTTCACCCAAAGCTTCACAAAACCTTCTGTCTGTCTAACCAACAAAATTTGGTGCACCTTACGGTAACACACTCAAACAAAAGAACCTCTCCCCCAGCAGTCTTCAAGTTGACTCTTCAACTTCTCCAATCCCAACGTAAACATACAATATGGAGTCATCAATATCAGACTCGTCCCAAAAACAAAATAAACGTGTAAGCTTTACTTCACACTCCGATAGTAAATCACTTACTTCCTCAGGGAACCTCTGGCAATTTCAACTAATTGACAAATCCCAATTTTCTCACTTTCCTTCTCATTCAAAGTTTCCGTCAAAATAAACGTCTCGACACCATACGCCAACTCCCCAAAATAATCCCTTAAGCACTTAGCTTAACTCAGGACAATTCATTGCTCACGCCCCACAAGCTTGCAAGACACGTCTATCCCATCCAACACAATCCTGTCTACTATTAACAAGAGATTAAGGGTGATCAGTTCCTCAATTTGTTAATAGACAGCCGAAATCATGATGGGGTACAAACCATCTTTACCAAACTATGATAGCATTCCTCAACACACTAAGTGACCACACCGTAGCATTCCGGAGAATTACAAACTTCTCCCCCACTGGAATCATTCCTGCTTCTGCAGACAAGGTTAGGAAATAAACACGTACCGACAGTGTTTTCACACACATGCCGTATACTAGGGATTTAAACCACAACACCAGGTTAAACAACACACAGTCTCCATCCCAAAGGACAGACTCAACTCAACTCAACAACACTGGCCGGACGGACCGACCTGCTCTGATACCAATTGTAATACCCCACTTCCCGTATTAAATAAAATATAAATATTATAATAATAATCAGAGTTTTCACCAAAAAGTGGGATATCACATCTCCAAATTTTATAAAAATACTTTATTCATTCTTTTCAAAATAATACAGCGGAATTTGTTTCATAAAGTAAAATACATCAAAACATGATACGTCATAGGATTTCAACACGTTTTACATAAAACAATTACAACACCCATATCCCGTGTTACGTATCAGAGCATCCTAGACTCGACGGTCACACCAATATCCAAGCTAGCTAAACACCTGGATTATCTGTACTTCCGAAGAAGCACAGACCACAACAACAACAAAGGGGTGAGAAATAATGATCAGAATATAATGGTAATGTAATACATGTAAATAAGGTAGTAAAACACACCAACACACCAATATTCACCCCCAACAACTCCATATGACGAACCTACTGTTCAAATTACAATATAACATATTATAATGCAAATATGCAACTCAACACCATGCATGCAGTACCGACTCATTGGTTCATTCAATCGAACCTGGATAGATCACTTACGCTCCTCCTGAGACATGATCTATCCCCCACCATTCTCCACAAAGGAGTACGGATGAATCACTTACGCTCCTCCCGAGACATGATTCATCCCACCAAAACACCATGATATGCACACACCAATGCATAACTAATATATTTAGGCACTCAACGTGCACACGATCCTCCTGATCATATCATCATACATCAATGCATATATGTACAGATATAACATACACCAACACCATATAAATCAATTCACACAGTGAGCAATCTCACATTCTAACACCAAGTATAAACACATCCCAACACTCGGGGAATACACGATCCTACTGATCACTGCACCATAATCATATACATGATACACCCATCATTCATTTTAATTAAATTAGATATTAAACGAGTTCACACTCTAACACCATATATAAACACATCTCAACTCAGATTCCCAGCCTATTCTAGTACCAATCTTGCCTATTACCGTAAGCAATCGGTTTCTAATTCCTATTCCTAAAATCATCACCTACGCACTTTATCGATACCTCAAAAGCCATACAGAACTTTCCCTAAAAACTGTAAAACACCCTATATGCTCTATATGCCAAATCAACCCAAAACACCAATTCGTTAACATTGACTTATACTCCATCACTATCAATTACTAGTTATCATCAAACACAAACACACCAATAAACGTTATACTTACCAATTATCCTATACTTCCTACTCTAGAACCAACATTACGGTACATTACCGACACTTCAGAGTCACTCTGAATCTCACCAAGGTCCTAACCATAGTCATTAACGACACTATAGGGAAACAACACATAATTTTCCCCAAAGCTATAATCATGGCCATTACCCACACCACAGTAACAACACAGAATCTCACCAAAACTCTATTTATATTTACTATCAACACTGCAGTAACAACATATAATTTTCCCCAAAGCTATAATCATGGTCATTACCCACACTACAGTAACAACACAGAATCTCACCAAAACTCTATTTATAGTTACTATCAACACTGCAGTAACAACATATAATTTTCCCCAAAGCTATAATCATGGTCATTACCCACACTACAGTAACAACACAGAATCTCACCAAAACTCTATTTATAGTTACTATCAACACTGCAGTAACAACATATAATTTTCCCCAAAGCTATAATCATGGTCATTACCCACACTACAGTAACAACACAGAATCTCACCAAAACTCTATTTATAGTTACTATCAACACTGCAGTAACAACATATAATCTCACTAACATCACCATAACATATATACACCAAATTCACCAATACCAATCAACAATTCATCAATGTCAAGCATCAATTTATCATCAGCAACAATAATAACAAGCATGCCAATATAAAACTTCATAGATCGTAATTTTCCTACGGGGTTAAGGAATCCCATCTACCCTATACATGTATATACCATCCCAAATCAAGTTTCTCCCCCCTTACCTTGTTAATCGGTTGCTCGATGAAAGAACCCTCCAAGGTTTGGCCAATTCTGATTTTCCCCTATATCCTTCGTTCTTTGCTCCCTTTTCCGTTCTCTTTTCCGTTCTCTCCTTTCTATCGTTCTTTTTCCACTTTCTCTAACTTCTCACAATGTATCGTAAAACTACTAATCCCTCACATTTCTATTTTAATTCTCTAATCCCAATAATAATAATAACTTAATAATAATAATAATAAAAAAAAAATAATAATAATAATAGTAATAATAATCCTATTATTATCTCACCAAAATAATAATAATGTTAATAACTTAATAAAATAATAATAATAATAGTAGTAATAATCCTATTATTATCTCACCAAAATAATAATAATGTTAATAACTTTAATAAAGTAATAATAATAATAATAGTAATAATAATCCTATTATTATCTCACCAAAATAATAATAATGTTAATAACAATAGTAACTATAATAAATATAAGAATAATAATAATATTCCCACCAATATCAATATTATACACTATATTATTATATTCACCAAAACACCACCAATAATCCTCCCATATCAGGGACACCCACCAATAATAATATTCATACCGATGATAATAATAATAATAATAATAATAATAATAATAATAATGATAATAATAATAATAATAATAATAATAATAATAATAATAATAATAATAATAATAATAATAATAATAATAATAATAATAATAATAATAATAATAATACCACCAATATTACTATTAACTATTATATTATTATCTCCACACCACCAATGATCCTTATATATCAAGGATACTCACCAATCATATACCAACACACCCCACCTAAGGGCACACCAACATAAAATAATTAAATTAACACCAAAATGACTAAATAAATAAAATGGGTGTTACACATCGCATTTGATATCCTATCCACACATCTTCCTTACATCACAAGAAAGGAAATTGGATCAGTTTGCAAGTGGTTTGGCCTTGTTCTCACCATAACATAAAAGCTTCAAACTTGGAAATTTGGATTTTGAGTTGGGCTGCCATGGGCTCCAATTGGGCTTGTAATCACTCTAGATCCATTGCATATAACATTTTGCATGATTCCTAACTGCCATAACTGAATTTGGTGGAAGATAACAGAAAAATTGAGTTAAGAAAAAGTGGAGAAATTTGGAAATTTGATTTTGAAGATAGAGCCAGTTTCAGTCCAAATTATCATTGCAAAAGGCTTCTATGAGGTTCATTGATAGATTCTGGACGATTTGCTTGAAGCTTCATCCATAATTCAAGCCTCCATTAAAGCTCAAAACCAGGTTCTTATCTTTCATCTGTAAGCTCTGTTCTTGATGAATTGCCATGCTATTTTCACATGATTGTGATCCTTAGAGTGTCTAGAACGTTTTAGGATTAGAACGGTTTAGTTTCATGACAATTCTTGATAGAGCACCTTAGGTTGTAGTTTGAATTTCTCTCTAATTATTGGATGAAAATGGAAAAGAAACATAGATTGTTGATGTAGGAAGTGAGAGGAAGAGATTAGTATCTTCAATTTTGGATTTTGTGAAAGTTGGAAATTCTTGAGTGATTCTTGGATGTTCATGATTTCTGAGTTTTAATGGAGGAAAGTAGAAACAAATTTGATATTCGGATTCTACATGAAAAATAACACAAGTTTGGTTCAAGAAAAACAAGTTTTGGTGAAGAAAAGAGAATTAATCCCACCGTCCCCCACCGCGGGATTAATTCTCTCTGTTTTGCTTTTAAATTCCCAGACGCAATCGTATCCATCCAATCGCGTTGATGCTTTGACCTTGTATGCCTAATCCACGGCCCAGATTTGCTTAGCGAATTGGCTTGTCTCTCATTAACGTGAAATGTTGAGTTTCACTTAGTGAACTCAGCTGGGCTTTAATTCGTTTTGCTACCAGCACCCCCCTTCACGGTCCATTTGGATAATACAAGTAGAGAACATACTAATTGCACCCCTTGTTTTAGTTAGTTTTTTAATTTCATTTTCTTATTATTCTTTTAATGGTTGTTCCATTTTAATTTAGAAAAAATATCAAATGATGTCCATAAATCATGAGAAAAATACTGGAGATAATTGAATGTGCGTAGAATTTTGTCACGATTTTTTAATTGCAATTTTAATTCTTTTTCAATTAATTTTGTATTTTTCTTTTATGTGCTTTTCCATGAATATGAATCATGCCATGTTAACTTCTAGATTTTTGTTTCCATATAATAATGCTTGGATTTAATCTCTGATTATTTGTATGGTGAATGTTGATACATTGTAGGATATTGTATGATTTTTCTTGCATTTTTTAGATGATTTTAGGTATGGTTTTGAGATAGGTTTTTAGGACTTCCCCCTTATGGATTCCTATTAGTATACCTTGAAATGTAGGAATTGTTTAGGACCTTAGATTAGGTTTTGACCCTGGTTTTTCTACCATGATCCCTTAACATACTTAGGAAGCTTTAGGATTTTTCCTAGCATTTTAGGATTTATTTTCCTATTTTCCCCACATTTTACAAGTTGATTGTGCTTTAGGTGATCCTATCTTAGTAACCTCCTAGTTTAACCTCTAAAGTGAACTTTAGACTAACTCTAGGTTTCAAATTCTTTCTTGATAGAATAGAACTTAGGTAGATACCTCTTTAGAATATTGATTAGGCCTTGATAGAGCTTTTGAATCTTCTTAGTTTAGGTGATCCCTGTAGCTAGTTATTAGGGTTTCTTAGAAGTTTCTGTGATGGCTTCTTTCCCCTGTGTGGTTTATTTCCTGGGCTTTTCCCTATCCTCTTTCTTCAAGTCTTGATAAAGATCTCTCTTGGGAGAGCCTAATCCTTCCCTTGGTTGGATTCTGTGCATTCCTCAAGAGGTTGAGCTTTGGATTCACATTCATTAGCATAGTACATTCCTTTGGTTTGCACTATCTTCCTCCTTCAAGTCTTAATAAAGATCTCTCTTGGGAGAGCCTAATCCTTCCCTTGGTTGGATTCTGTGCATTCCTCAAGAGGTTGAGCTTTGGATTGACATCAATCAGTATAGTACATTCCTTTGGTTTGCACTATCTTCCTCCTTCAAGTCATGATGAGGATCCTTCTTGGGAGAGCCTAATCCTTCCCTTGGTTGGATTCTATGCATTCCTCAAGAGGTTGAGCTTTGGATTGACATCTGTCAGTATAGTACATTCCTTTGGTTTGCACTATCTTCCTCCTTCAAGTCATGATGAGGATCCCTCTTGGGAGAGTCTAATCCTTCCCTTGGTTTGATTATGTGCATTCCTCAAGAGGTTGAGCTTTGGATTGACATCCATCAGTATAGTATATTCCTTTGGTTTATACTATCTTCTTTCTTTGTCCTATTGACATAGGATCCCTGTTGGGAGAGCCTGGCCTTCCTTAGGAAGTGCTATGTGCATTCCTCAAGAGGTTGAGCCTTTGATGGACTCCTGTGCTGATGCACATTGAGCTAACACCTTAGATTGACATCTAGGATCTACCTCAGTTCCTTTATCTATCCCATTGACATAAGATCCCTCTTGGGAGAGCCTGGCCTTCCTTAGGAAGTGCTCTGTGCATTCTTCAAGAGGTTGAGCCTCTGATGGACTCATGTGTTGATACACTTCAACTGGATGTAGCCTTGGGATGACTTCCTTGTTGCTCTTCCAGTATAGTCCTTCTCTCCTGATGGATTTTTTGTGGTGTGCTTGTTTACCTGTTGCTTGATGCATTAGGATAGTTTCATGTGTAGAGTATTCTAGGCTAGGAGCATGATTGCACTGAAAGGTTGAGCTAAGCTCCCTTTGCTAGGTTGCATATGAAGGTTGAGGTGATCCTCCCTTGCTTGTGTGTTTCCTTTTCTTCTGTGCTTACCTTGTTTGCATTAGAAGTTGAGGTTTCCTCCTTCTGCTTGGCTGATGCATAGCATGTTTACATGTCTTTATCTCAGTAGCTTGATAGCTTTGTGTTTATCTGCTTTATGATTTTGGCAGTTTGTTTGTGTTTCCTATTGACATGATCCCCTAGGATTCTCACTTCCTTGTTTAAGGAAGTGATGATAGACTTTTTGGTTGAAACCTTTGTATGATAACATCTAGGAGTTCCCTGTTTCAAACTCAACAATAGGATGAATCCATTGCATGACAACAGTAGGAATCTTAATAGTCTCCCCTATAGTCCTTCCTTTCTCATCTTCATACAAATTAAAACATTAATAAATGTTCATGAATACCGTACGTTACGAGCCTTAAGTAACTTAAGAAGTGATTGTTGAAGCGTCACTCTTCAACAGTCAGGATGTTTAGCCTGGCACCCTTAGGGTGAGATGCGACACATTCACTCCTAACTCATAGTCTTTAGTGCAGTATGAATTACAAACATTCATAAAAAAACACTTCTTCCGTAAAAGACAAAAACAAACTTCAAACCCTTTTTTCCCCATGGGCCCCTTTAATCAGGAAAACATTTTCAGAAAAAGAGTATCGTTAACTCTCAGTTCTAACGCAAACAGTAACGCACGAGTCTCCGACGAGCGAGCTACATACACCAAACTGCTGGAACTGTTTGTTAACCCTACTCGGGTAAAAACAGATTAATGAAAACATGTGTTTTGTTATCTCGAACTACGTAAGCTCTGATCTTTCACATCTGTTGAGAGTAAGTAGGCATAATACTGACGTATTGGCGAGCCACTTTCCCCCATCCTTCACCTGTAGTTAGCCGAACTACGTTGACTCTAATTTCTCGTTCTCTGACGAGAATACGTAGGCACGAAGCGCGATGCTTTGTCGGGTCAATTTTCTTTTCTTTTGAGCCAGCCTTGATAGGTAGATAGTTAAATCAACGCGTCAGATAAACACAACAAGCGTGGATCCCGTTGAGTACAACGAACGTGAGGGATGCTAATACCTTCCCTTTGCGTAACCGACTCCCGAACCCAGACATGGTTGCGATGACCTTGTCTTATACCTTTTCGTCAGGTTTTTCCGATTGTTTCCTTTCCCTTTCCGTGGGATAAATAACGAACGGTGGCGACTCTTCTGTTTTGCCGGCACCTTATTTTCGCGGTAGCGACAACTGGCGACTCTGCTGGGGAATGCGATGGTTCCCTATGCGAGTCTCGCCTTGGATTTTCTTCCTAGCTACTTGGGTCATCCCCAGCAGCTGGCGACTCTGCTGGGGAATCTGGTTCCCTATGCGAGTCAATCCTAGCACTTGCGTGTTTATCCATTGGGTTTGCTTTTATTTATCGCACTTTACTTTCCCGCATTTTACTTTCAGTATAATATGATTATTTGTTGTGCTGTTGTGGGAGGGACTGATTCTGATGAGTGATAAGCCAAAACCCAGGCTTGAGAGCATATACCTATCATTAGAGTGGAGATTAGTGGTGGACCTGTATGCTTAGCATGCACCAGTCCCCATGAAATCCACACTTAGACGAGATTCTCTTTGACGACTTCTCTTCTGGCCCTTAGGGCTCGACGTGAGGTTGGATCTGAGGGTTGTCGACTCTGGGGACCGATCATTTGTGACTCAGCTAAGTAAGGCCTCTTCAGGGAGTGATGATGCAAAACCAGAAATGGTGAACGTATCATCATTTCGTGAAAGTCGGTGACGCTGGGAAACTCATAGGATGCCGAACCTTGTCCGTGATTAGGTCCATACCTGTGAGCAGGGTTGGGTTATTGCAGGAAACCTTGACCTTCAGACAACCTGGTTTTCTTGACAGTGAATCAGTATTGTTTGTATTAGAGGGTTCTTATCATCAGAGATGTGTTTGTTCTTGACGGAGCAGAATTATGGTCCTCTTCAGGGTCTTATTGTCATAACAGTGTTGTGATTATTTTGAAACAGAGCCTTGGTCTCCTCAACAGCAGCCTTGATCTCCTGCAGCATCCTAGCATTTTTGCGTCTAGCATTTGCATGATTGCATTTTCATTTGCATTTCATTAACGTGTGTCTGTGTTGCAGGTGCATACTTCATCCCTAATTCTAGTGATCTTGCTTCCCTTGCCATTATGGAGACTCAGAAGAGAACTATTGCATACAAATTTCCTACACCAGATGTTAGTGCCATCCTGAGTTTGAAAACCTTGGCTAATGAGACAGTTTTGGCAAATTTCAGGTAGACATATGGGAGGTTGTTGAAGTATGTTTGCAAGCCCTCCTCCCACGAGATTAGTGGTTTGTACACATTGCTACAGTTTTATGAGGCTCCACTGAGATGCTTCCTGTTCCCCGACTATGTCCTGGCCCCTACTCTGGAGGAGTATGCTAACTTGATAGGCGTTCCTGTTAAGGATCAAATGCCTTTTCACCATGTTGACACTGAACCTAAGCTGGTTGACCTAACAATTATCTTGCATTTGGAAGAGACTGAATTGAGAAGAGAGTTCACTCGGAGGAACAAGATGTTTGGCTTCCCTCTATCTTTTATGGTGGAAAAAGCTCAGAAGTTTGCTAAGAAAGGTCGTTGGGACGTGTTCAATGTTATTCTGGTTGTATGCATATACGGGATTGTGTTGTTCCCGAATCTTCCTGACTTTGTAGATGTAGATGCTTTCTACTTGCTTGCTTCGGGGAATCTGGTTCCCACTTTGCTTGGTGATCTGTATCATTCTGTCCACTACAAGAATGAGAACATGAGAGGGAAAATAGTGTCATGCTGCACTCCTTTGTTATACAGGTGGTTTGATAGCCACATGCCCAAGAGGGGTCCTTTTGTTTCTTCTGCCAGCACAGTTGAGTGGTCTGAACGCCTGATGGCCTTATCTGCTGAAGACATCACCTGGTTTGACCGAGATACGCTTGAGATTGAGATTTATTATAGCTGCAGTGGATTCCCTAATGTTCCATTGATCATACGTAAGGGATTTATTAACTATAACCCGACCTTGTTGATCAGACAGTTCGGGTATGCCTTGAGAGGTCCACCGAAGGATGAGGTGGTGCAGGAATCTCTGTACCTCAACGGGTTACTTGATAGTGACATGTTGACCAAGATGGAGCATGCTTAGACTAACATCCACAAACGAAGAAAGACATTGTTGGGTAAGAGCAACAGCCAGGCTTATGAGCTTTATCGGGGTTGGGTTCAGGCTAGAGCAAAACAGTCTTTGATGCCATTTCCTCCAGTGGCTCCTCTGGTTCCCCTCATGAATGAGAAGCCTACCACTATGGACATCCTGAAGTATGATCAGGTAGTGGCTGAAAAGGAAGAGTTGAAGAAGGCCAACGAGGAGTTGGAAAAAGAACTTGCTCAGCTTAGAAGCGAGAGGAGCGAAGCCGTCTATTCCTTCAAAAAACAGACCGAGCTGGTGAATCGGTTAGGCACAGACTTGACCAAACAGAGGGCTGAACGTAAACGTTTAGGTTTGGATTTCAAAGCTATTAACGGTGTCCTCGCCACTAAAAAGCAAGACCTAGATAGGGTGTATCTGAAGTTATCCAAATATGAGACATTGTGGAGCAACACCCTAACCAAGCACAAAGAGCGAGAGGAGAAGCTGAAGCAACAAATAGCCAAGCTAGAGGCGCAAATTGAGATCAAGGACAAGAAGATTGAGGATGAAGCATCACTTCAACGAGACGTTCAGTACAGATTGGTTGAAACCAAGGCAAACCTGCAGGATTGTCAACTCAGAGCTGATGCTAAGAGGGTCAGAGTGGAAGACTGCCCTGGAGAAAGTGCTTGTGGGGACGTTGCCAAGGATCTCCAGGATACCATCAAGCAGAGGGATCTGCTGATCTGGGGTCTGCTCACCCAGCCTGAGCATCCCACTACGAAGAAGTTATTAGAAGATTTCTGTGCCCGTAGTCGCACATGATTTCCCTGTATTTCTGTCTTTTATGCATTGATATGATGACCACCACTAGGCTTGTTGGTTGGGGTCATACCTTGTTGCTTCAGTTGTATTCGATTACAGTTGTACGCTTCCCGCGTGGGTTTTTCAGATATATATGAGATTTTCTTTCCATGATTGGATGTCAGACTTTATTTGTCTCGAAAACTAGAATCGGGGGGGAATCACTCCCTAGGCACAGACACACGTTTGCACTTGCATTATCATTTTGCATAGCATGGGCCTCTGGCTTATTTACCTAACCCTCTGTGTTTACAGGTTGTTTCAAGATTGTCTCAGGTTGACCCGAGCAATGGAACAGGTACAAGCAGAACTGAAGGACGTTCAAAGCCAGCTGAGGCAGGTTATGGGGGACATGCAAGCGTTGCGCTGGGATCAAGATACGCTCAAAGAGGAGAATAACCAGCTAAAGAGTCAGGTGGGCCTGATGGCAGAAGTGTTAAAGAACATACTCAGAAGAGAATGTGAGCAAAGGCCCGAGTCTGCAGCCGGAATACTTGCTCCACATGTGTCTGAAGAACTTGCACCAAGGCATGATAGGCATAAAAGATCCTCTGCACAGCTTGAAGCTCAAAACGTGTCCCGTCAGCGGCCACGTCCGGTTTCTCAGGATAACCTTAGAAGGTATGGTAAAAAGATGAAGCTACCTAACAGAATCTTCGATGAACTCCCGATGGATTATGCTTAGTTGGTGCAACTCTTGCTCCAACTTCAAGTGGTTGAACCTCAAACTTTGGCTCCATTGACTGGACAACCACCACCAGGCTATGATGCGGGCGCCTATTGTGAGTTCCACTCCGGGGCACCGGGGCATAACATAGCAAACTGCAGAGCTTTTAAGCATCATGTTCAAGACCTGCTAGACTCAAAAGCTATTGAATTTGTGTCGGGCGGCATGAAGGTATCAGGAATTGATATTCCTATTCCCCCTGAAGTTGTAAGAGGTCCATGGTACATCCTGGAACCGTTGGAGTCTGAATCCCCTTGTCCGCAGCAGCTGCCGGTTCCTGGGCCAAATCTGAGGATGACAGTGCCCAAGCATAAGGAATGTCTCGACCAATACCAGCAGTCTCATGTTTCTCAATAGCAATATCATCGTCAGCGCCATAATCAGAATAGGCCTCGCAGCAACAATCAGAAAAGAAGGAATGCTCTCCTTCATCCAGTGCCTATGACGCCCAGTCAGCTGCTACCGCACCTAATTTAGTATGCTTTGGTGGAGCCCAAGATGCTCAAACCGGTGCCAGAGCCGCATCCTCCCGGGTATGATCCCGATGCTCGATGTGGATATCATGGGGGATCCATGGGGCATGCAACTTACAATTGCGAGGCTTTTCAAGCCAAGATACAACTGTTGATGGACTGAAGGTGCATATCCTTTCTGGAAGGAAGCCTGATCATCCATGTCAACCGTTCATCTGATTGAGTCTGAAGACTTCGAACGGTCGCTCCCCTCAGTAGCAAATAAGTGTGAAAGCCCAGTTCCCTAAAAGTTGGCAACCTACATTTTATCATGTCATTTCTTTACATCTGTAGTTTCTTTCCTGTTAGAATTGCAAATTTCGTTTGTAAAGCATGTTGTTTTTCAATTGATATTGATAATGAAATAAATATGCACGTTTTGAACTAATCCATTCGTGTTCACTCTATTGCTTTCTTTTATTTCAAACGCTTGTTTAAGTGGAATCCGGGGACGATGACGAAATACAATGATGCGTAAGCTTTCGATGCTATGCTTTTGAATAAAAACCTGTTGATGATGTACATGCATTGTTTCAAATCCATAAACACCGGAGATATAAGGAAGATAATCCCTTGTTAACCCCTTTGAGCCTAGTAGTAGGAGTTTCTTTCTGAAGATAGAAAACCCTCAATCTTAACCCGGGGCAGGGTAGGTGTCAGTTAATTTAACCGAGCGTTCAAATTACAAAAGGAGTGTCCGTTCGAGGATCAATCACATTGCTATAGGTCGTACCTAAAAAACCATGATGGTTAAACTTGACCGATCAGGAGTGAAACAGTCACAATCTCTTTAACAAGTCATACGAGCCGATGTCATACGATTTGTTCCAAAAAAAAGAGGAAGAAAAGAATCAAAAAGAAAAACCCGCTAAGTCGAATCTTGAAAGCAAGTGACTTAGGAAAAAATTAGGGTACCCCGCTGGACTTCAAAATTGTAGAAAACTCCGAAGAGTTAGTCCAGGAAAAAGTTAGGGGAAAACGAAAAACGAAAAACAAAAAGCGAAAAAAGGATTACAAAAGAAAAATCCTCAAACAAGAACGAAATCGTGTGGCTCCGGACGCCAAAAGACGAAAAGAATGAATTGTCACTTTGAAAAGTGTAATTTTATGAACCACCACTCAACCTTTGAAAGGTGAACGCTAAGGTCGAATTAGCTGAATGTAGGATCGGAGAACATCAAGGAGAATGGGTGGGTTAAAATGAATTTTGAGCCTTTATCCTTTCTTTATTAAACCGTGAACCTGACCACATTACAACCTTTAAAAGTCCTATATGAAATAGGTTTGTTTTGAAAGCATACTTCGGTAAAGATCGCATCAGAACTGACTCCTAGAAAGGATTCCCATTACAGCGTTGTATCAATGTTGACATGTTGATGAATGATTTCATACATTTTATGTCACAAAATTTTTCCAGTGAACAGGAATGGATTTCGAAAACTGCCATATGCATTGCATTTGATATGTCTTTTATGCAGAATAGTTCGTTTTACTAGCGAGTAAGCGCTTGACAGCGGGAAAGTTTCCACGATGGAAAGATTTGATCAGGACAGAATGCAGAACGCCAGAATATTCCGGTGAACCGGGGAAAGCTACGCCAAATGATCACACCATGGGAATCAGCCACTCCAGAAGTCAGTTAATTCGGGGAAATCAGGTCGAGATTTGGTGAATCTCTCGCAGCCAATGGTACTGTTCCCCACAGATCGGCCCATGAGGGGCAAAGTCATGACAGGGCTGGGGCAGGTCACCCCAAGAGCGCCGAAGCTATCCTTATCCTGAAGGCGATTAACTTGAAACACCTCTGTGAGGTTCATAGTGCCGAAGTCGTTTGTATCAAACCACCAAAGTAAAGAGATCTCAAGTTTCCTGTCGAGAGGATGTTACGAAGATCCCACATGCTGGGGAAAAAGCTGAAAGCGAAGGAACCATTCCTCTCCGTATCTGTAGAGTTTCTCAGAAGTTGTTAAGATTCTGGGGAAAGCCATTTTGAGTTCGTTCCATGGCATATTTTTCCAAACAGGATGACTCCTTCTTCCCCAGCAAGTTTAGTTGTGTTTCCCCACAAAATTTGAACATGGGATTGTGAGCATTGATGTGTCTCCCCAAATAGGAGATAGATTCTCCCCAACAAGATGTATCCTAGGCAGGATCATCATTTCCCCAACTGAGTCATGCACAAAGGTGTATACCCGTTCCCAGCAGTGGGTCAATATGTAGTTTTCTCGTAGAAGATTATTAGCAAGTGTTTAGCTCCCGATAGTTCAGACTGAAGTCTCCGGCAGAATTGAAATTCCCCGCAGAGTTGTATTCTCCCCGACAGGTAGGATTTATTCCAGCGTATGGTTGCCTATCCCCAGTCGAGTTTGCAATTCCCCAAGAGATCCGAATCCTCGAAAGTCGTTCAAGCCATTATTGGGTTTCCCCAGCGGAGAGTGTTGAATAGTTGTTGCTATACTTCCCCATCGGAGTCTGTATCTCCAGGAAGATTCTATCTGTGAAGGCCGTGCAGTTTATTTCTGCGATTGACATCGTGTCCTCAGAAGTTTGTGGTTTGTGTACCCAGTTGAGCGAGTACAGGTTCTCGTAGAACTTCGTCCCCTGCAGAAAGTCGTCTGAAGTTCGTTTCCCCAAGTTAAGTCCAATTGAGATTGGTGTGACTTCCTCGCTACAATAGGATGACTCCTTCTCCTCGTCAGAATGGTTCTTTCTCCTTGACAGGAGGATTCTCTCTTCAGCATTTATTTTTTTGATTTGGGTCGTAACATTCTGCATGATTGCATAACATTTACCCTAAAACGCGTAGCATTTCCACCGTGTGGAGCATTAAGCCATTGCCAAACATATACATGGGAAACATGAGCTAGGTCGTTACCTCAGCAGAGTTGTTTGTTCAGGACGATTCTTAAGTTCCTCAGTAGAGTTGTTTGTTCATGATGATTCTTGAGTTCCTCAGCAGAGTTGTTTGTTCAGGATGATTCTTGAGTTCCTCAATAGAGTTGTTTGTTCAGGATGATTCTTGAGTTCCTCAGAAGAGTTGTTTGTTCAGGATGATTCTTGAGTTCCTCAGAAGAGTTGTTTGTTCAGGATGATTCTTGAGTTCCTCAGTGAAGTTGTTTGTTCAGGATGATTCTTGAGTTCCTCAGCGGAATTGTTTGCTCAAGATGATTCTTTAAGTCCTCAACGAAGTTGTTTATTCAGGATGATTCTTGAGTTCCTCAGCGAAGTTTATCCGTTCAGAATGATTCTGAAATCCCCAGAGCAGAGTTACTTGATAGTTCTCCAAAATCCCCAGCGGAGATGTGTCATCCCCAACAGGTTTCAAACAGAGAAGTTGAAATTTCCCTTGAAGACTTGATGATTGAAGTCCGGCAGCAGTGCCAAAACCCCCCTGACTTACTGATGAAGTCCGACTGTGATGTCGAAGAAGTTACCCTAAGCTGACGCAGAGTGCCTGACGGAAAAAGATTGTATATCCTTATTGGTCTGTGATTGATTAAGGATTCTATTTCAAGACTTACTGATGAAGTCCGACTGTAACGTCGAGAAGTTCTTCTAGCTGACGAGGAGTGCCTGACGGCAGAAGTTTAGATATCCCTATTGCTCAGTGATTGATTAAGGATTCTATTTCGAGACTTACTGATGAAGTCCGACTGTAACGTCGAGAAGTTCTTCTAGTTGACGAGGAGTGCCTGACGGCAGAAGTTTAGATATCCCTATTGGTCAGTGATTGATTAAGGATTCTATTTCCTGACTTACTGATGAAGTCCGACTACGACGTTGAAAAAGTTCTCCTAGATGACGAGGAGTGCCTGATGGCAGAAGTTTAGATATCCCTATTGATTCATGATTGATGGAGGATTCTATTTCTGACTTACTGACAAAGTCCGGCTAACGCCCAAAAAATTTTGTGAATGCCCGACGACATAATTAACTCGATTGTCAAAAGTTCCTAATGACCCGATGAGTCCCGAGGAATTCTTCTACTGTCGTGCCGCAGAATGCCTGACAGCAATATCAGCTATGTGTCACCAGTTACCGTGTAACCAGTTATCCCTTGATGACTTGAGGAAGAAGCTGCAGCAAAATCTGATGATCATCCTGACGGAGATTTGAGATTAGTCGCTCACCAACCAGTTGCCGCGCAACTATCAATTCAGGTTTTGAAAATTGTCCTACCATTAGAGTATCGTTTACTTGCGCGGTTGGCAAGTCACCAGTTGCCGTGTAACCAGTGATCCCCTTATTGACTTACTGACGGAGTCCGACAAAGATATTGTCGACGTTCCTAGTGACACGATGAGTCCATAGATGACGATAAGGAATTCTTCTGCTGTGGCGCAGAATGCCCGACGGCAAAAATCAAACATCCTTCACCAGTTACCGTGTAACCAGTGATCCCTTATTGACTTACTGATGGAGTCCGACAAAGATATTGTCGATGTTCCTAGCGACCCGATGAGTCCATAGGCGACGATAAGGAATTCTTCTGCTATGGCGCAGAATGCCTGACGGCAAATTAGCCATCCTTCACCAGCTACCGTGTAACCAGTGACCCCTTATTGACTTACTAACGGAGGTCCAACGAAGATATTGTTGACGTTCGTAGCGACCTGACGAGTCCATAGGTGACGATAAGGAATTCTTCTGCAGTGGCGTATGTAACACGGTGGGAGAACTGACTTTAAACAATGTTGCGGATAGCAAGAGTCGCCACCGACTTTTATTTTATCCATAAGGAAAGGTTATAAAAGAACAGGAAAGACCTTAGAGAATATTTTGGGTCCGGGGGGGTAGGTTATGAAAAGGGAAGGTATTAGCATCCTTTTCATCCATGGTTATCCATGGGCTCTTAGGTACTTAAGATCACTTTTGAATTGTTTTGAAATTGTAGTGTGTGAATAGAAAATTTTCAGAATAGTTAATAAATAATCCATGTAAGGAATGTGTTAAGGAACTTGTTTGAAAACTTGTTGAAAATTTGTTTAAGTGCGAAACAGTTTTGAAGTGAGCAAGCACCTAGGAGTAACCTACCCTAATGTTTAAAGGTCTTTCTTATTCTTCATTCTTTCTTTAGTAAGACTATCCCTACTATAATGGAGTAGGTAGTCCTTACTTTGGATGTTAAGGGACATGTGAGGGACAATTTGACTTTGAAGGCCATTGTGGGATGTAATAAGCACATATAAGGGACCATCATCATTTTTCGAAAGGGACTCGATTCGTAAAGGCAACCATAAGGGACTTTGATGATTTTTCTATTTGAGGGACTTGCTTTATACACCCCACTTAACCAGTATTCGTAGGCAACTTGAGGGATATCCTTAGGAAGTGAGACGGCGATTAAAATCGACTTACGTGTGTGACGTGTTTATTTTAATTATCTTTATTTAAAAGTGATCTAAATTTATTTTAATATTACATACATGTTGTTACACTCCCTAATACTAACCATAATAATAATTAAATTAATTAAACAACTTTACATCCAAGAAACAATTACAAAATAATAAGCAAAATAATTAAATAGCAAAGATAAATAAAATATAAATAAGCAATAATAAATAATAAAGGGGGGTTAGTAAACGATATTTAACAAAATAATAAGCATGATTAGAATATAAATGGGTTAGTAAATAAGAATAAACAAAATTAATCCAAATATTATAATAATAAGAAATTAACAATTTTTTAATATAATCAACTAAAAAAACAAATATGAATGAACAATTGTTTTAATTTACAAATTATTAAATTATATTTTAATCATGAAGTTACTACAAAAAATCTAATATTATTATAAGCACAATTATTTATAAACTAAAGTTTATGTAAAAAAATATTTATAAGTATATTTACAAAAATTTGTAAGAATTATAGTAAACATACATACATAATATTATATTAGAAAATAACATTAAAAAAAATAGGATTAGATTTGTATTAAAAAATTATTTTTAGAGTTTTATGAAATTAGGGTTTATATGAGAAATATATTTTTAGGGTTTATATAAAAAAATAGGATTTAGTTATATACAAAAATTTTCTAATTTATACATATTACAATTTAGGACATAAAATATAGAAACAAAAATTTGTGAAAAAAAAACATATTTTTTAAAATTAAAGAAAACAGACATATTTTATTATTATTTATTTATTATTGAGAAATATACATAATATATTTAATTTTTAATATTATAATATTTAAATCAAATAAAAGGAAAGAAAAAAAAAAGCGGAAACTTACCTGGCTGAGGTTTGAACCCAGGCCAGCTTGATTTCCAGGAAGCACAACAACCATCAGGCTGCGGATTTTGCAACGTTTTCTCCTACGAATATTGTTACGAGTTCTTCCACCCTGCGAAACACAAACTTCATCCAAATTGTTACGAGTTCTTCCACCCTGCGAAACACAAACTTCATCCAAACGGCAAAATTTCACAAAATTGATTGCACCATTGTATTGCTACTGAGTTTTTCAATCGTCCTATGTTTTTCAAATCCATTTATCATTTGAAAATCGTGAAACTCTAAAGAGGGCCGAAAACCCTAATCATGGTGAATTCTTGTTCCTGCAATGAAAATCCAATTGAACCACCCAGAATCGTTCTAGAGTTCATTCTAAACATCCTTGCAATGCTCTGAATTTGAGAACCCGAATATGACTTTTTGAAAGATTTTTGTGCTTTTGATCTTACTTTAGGCTGCTGCAAATTCGTGTCTAGGGTTATGTTTGTGCTTAGTATATATGTGTGATGGATTTAGGTCAGAATCATTGATGTGTTGTGTGGATATTTGATCCAAAAAATATTCAAAAAGATCATTGTATAAATTTCAAATATTTGATCATGAGTGCTTGCTATTTTGGGAGAGATCACATGATTTCCTTCTCATTCTAATTCAATCAATGATTATGAATTTCTAGAAACAAAATCTTCACCCAAAAATAGATTTTTATATTTTTTATTTATTTAAAATGATTTTTATGAATTAAATCAATAATAAATAAATAAAAAATAATAATTTGGGAGAGATCACATGATTTCCTTCTCATTCTAATTCAATCAATGATTATGAATTTCTAGAAACAAAATCTTCACCCAAAAATAGATTTTTATATTTTTTATTTATTTAAAATGATTTTTATGAATTAAAATCAATAATAAATAAATAAAAATAATAATTTGGGAGAGATCACATGATTTCCTTCTCATTCTAATTCAATCGATGATTATGAATTTCTAGAAACAAAATCTTCACCCAAAAATAGATTTTTATATTTTTTATTTATTTAAAATGATTTTTATGAATTAAATCAATAATAAATAAATAAAAAATAATAAAATGATGAATTTTGGTCAATTGGGTCGTGCACCATGTTATGAGATGGATTGGGTCATAAATTAGGCAGCCCATTTGGAAAGAAATACTTCCAAGCCTCCATTTTCAACATAAACCATCACAAATTGCCCAACTTTGCAAGGGCACATTTCTCTCAATTTTAAAGGTATGATGGTGTTCTTGGACTTTTTGGAAAGCTTGAAGAGTCCTCTAAACAACCCATTGGTTCAGGTCCATATCATTTACCAATCTCAAGTTATGCCCTTTTGAAGTTGTTGACTTTTTGTTGACTTTTGAAATGACCTATAATGTCTTAGATCATATCTTTCAAATAAAGCATTTTTGGGCTTAACCTTCAACATCAAAGTTGTAGAGAATTCAATTTCCTTCAAAATGAGCTTTGGATGGAGACTTGGTGATGAAGTATGTGAAAGTTATGCCTGGTCAAAGTTCAGTTGACTTTTACTGAGGAAACCTAATTTAGAAACTCCTGATTATTGATGATCTGGAATCTCCTTGATGAATCATGATCAACCCTTGATAAAATGATGAATTTTACTTCATATACTTGATGTTGGCAAAAAATCATGAAGTTTGACTTTGGTTTGACCACAGTTGACCTCAGTTTGACTTTTTAACTACATTGACTGCTTTTGACTTATCTGATCATCTGACTGAGCAAACTTTGAGAAAAGTCTTGAAACTTGACATGGGGGTTATTATACACATATAAGATGTTATGAAGCTCACTTGAAGTCTTGGAAGTCCATTTATCCTGATTAAAGTCAAAACCCTAGTTTTGGATGCACTGCTTAGGAGGTGCATTGTCTGAGGGAATTGTCAACTCTTCTGACCAATTGTGAACTTTGTGAACCTTGTGAATCTTCACAAGATATCTTGTGATACTCATGGAGGTATTTGTGAAGCTTGTGAACCTTGTGAACCTTCTTAGAACACAAAGTCTTGTATTGTGAGGGCAAATTTGGGGTGCAACAGCGTAGAATGCCCGACGACAAAATCAGTCATCCTTCACCAGTTATCGTGTAACCAGTGATCCCTTATTGACTTACTGACGGAGTCCGACAAAGATATTGTCGACGTTCCTAGAGACCTGACGAGTCCATAGGCGACGATAAGGAATTCTTCTGCTGTGGCGCAGAATGCCGACGGAAAAATCAGTCATCCTTCACCAGTTACCGTGTAACCGGTGATCCCTTGATGACTTGAGGACGAAGACCTACAATGAAATCGGATGATCATCTGACGGAGATTTGAGATTAAGCATTCATCAGCATGTTGTCGTGCAATTACCAGTATCAGCTATCCTTCACCAATTACCGTGTAACTGGTGATCCCTTGATGGCTTGAGACGAAGTTCTACAGTGAGATCAGATGCGTCAGATCAGTAATTGTCCAGCAAGTTTTCATGCAACTATCATTTCAGTTTCCGATGATTTGTCCCCATCAGAGTATCGTTACTTGTGCGGTTGGCAAATTTTCGGGTTTATTGGTAATCAACCGTCTTTTACCTGATTGTTTGAGAGTCGTTCATTTCTCACCCAGTCAGGTCCAAGCCGTTTGAATAGGGGCAGCTCTTGCACCCCAAAATTTGCCAAACCTTTTTGTACAGAGCTTGTGTTTCATTGCATTCATTTTAGCATTATCATTCGCACTGCATTGACATGTGTGTAGGAGATCAAGAGGTATGACTACCCAAAAATGGCTACACAAGGTTATGAAGCTATCTAATAGGTTTATTCAAGTGTTCAGGGGTTGATATCCTCATCAAAGAAGTTAAAGATTCTCAGAGAGAGTGGTTGAAGCCAAGAATGCCTGCCTCATAACTTGAAGGTTATGGGAAAGCCATCTGATGATGTTGAATCCATGGAGTTGGAGTTGAAGCCTTGAGAGAGCTCATGAGAAGTATTGAAAGTCATTTTGAAGCCTAGACATGTCATTATGCAAAGGATATGAAGCTACAACCAGATTGGTACAACTAGGGTTCCATCTGGTCAACCCTAGGTCAACAGTTAATTTGAATAAGGTTGAGACCTAATTCCAAGGCCATGTGATCATGGGTTGATGTATTAAGATGCCCAAGGATGATTCCAAGGTCAACTCGTCATGAATCAAGAGTGTGAGGAGTTCCTAGGCTAGGGTTGCTATGCTTGACAGTGTAAAATCCCCTGGTTTGGTGCCTAACTTCAAGACCACATAACTCAAGATGTGATTTTCGTCTCACCTTGACCCCAACATGATTGTTGTAGAGCATGATCATAACTTTAATTTGAGTACTAGAAGTCCTTGACAGAGTTTATAGAACACAAGTTATGAGTCAGACAAGTTACAGGTCATTAGAGGAATATGAATTTGGAGCTTGAAAGTCAACCAACTTGCATGACACTTTTTCCCTATAAATATGATTCTCATGAACTTTTGTCCAACTTGAATGTTGTTCCCTATCTTCTTAGCTTTCTAAAAAGTACTAGAAGTCCATGATTGGATTTGTAGAACTCAAGATATGAGCTTTGCAAGACAAGGGTATTTTGGGAATTTGAGATTATAGGCCATTTTGATTATGGGTCAATTCCACAACTTACACACCTCAGATGAAATTTTGTCCAACATGAAAGTTGTTCAAAATGGTTTTATTTGTCCAACCAAGACCCAAGCATTCATTGATATGGATTAGAATGGGAAATGCTTGAACAAAATTCATGAATGAATCATTAAAGGAAGCTTGAAAAGGGCTAATTCAAACCAATTCATTTTGGAACCAAATTAGGCCATGTTTGTACTTTTTTTGAGTCCAATTGGTGTTTTAAGAACATTGAAAAATCATAAACCAAGTTTGAATTCATTTGCTATGCCAAATCCAAGATTTCTTCACCAAAAAGCAACATAATGAAAATCAACCATAGATTTAATTCCAAGGCCTCAATCCTATCCACACATCTTCCTTACATCACAAGAAAGGAAATTGGATCAGTTTGCAAGTGGTTTGGCCTTGTTCTCACCATAACATAAAAGCTTCAAACTTGGAAATTTGGATTTTGAGTTGGGCTGCCATGGGCTCCAATTGGGCTTGTAATCACTCTAGATCCATTGCATATAACATTTTGGATGATTCCTAACTGCCATAACTGAATTTGGTGGAAGATAACAGAAAATTGAGTTACGAAAAAGTGGAGAAATTTGGAAAATTGATTTTGAAGATAGAGCCAGTTTTAGTCCAAATTATCATTGCAAAAAGCTTCTGTCAGGTTCATTGATGGATTCTGGACGATTTGCTTGAAGCTTCATCCACAATTCCAGCCTCCATTGAAGCTCAAAACCAGGTTCTTATCTTTTATCCGTAAGCTCTGTTCTTGATGAATTGCCATGCTATTTTCACATGATTGTGATCCTTAGAGTGTCTAGAACGTTTTAGGATTAGAACGGTTAAGTTTCATGACAATTCTTGACAAAGCACCTTAGGTTGTAGTTCGAATTTCTCTCTAATTATTGGATGAAAATGGAAAAGAAACATAGATTGTTGATGTAGGAAGTGAGAGGAAGAGATTAGTATCTTCAATTTTGGATTTTGTGAAAGTTCGAAATTCTTGAGTGATTCTTGGATGTTCATGATTTCTGAATTTTAATGGAGGAAAGTAGAAACAAATTTGATATTCGAATTCTACATGAAAAATAACACAAGTTTGGTTCAAGAAAAATAAGTTTTGGTGAAGAAATGAGAAAGTACCATTGTTGACATGATGGAGAAGATGACCGGAACGAAGTCCGGCCACCGTCCCCCACCGCGGGATTAATTCTCTCCATTTTGCTTTTAAATTCCCAGACGCAATCGTATTCGTCCGATCGCGTTGATGCTTTGACCTCGTATGCCCAATCCACGGCCCAGATTTGCTTCGCGAACTGGCTTGTCTCTCATTAACGTGAAACATTGAGTTTCACTTAGTGAACTCAGCTGGGCTTTAATTCGTTCTGCTACCAACACCCCCCTTCACGGCCCATTTGGATAATACACGTAGAGAACATAATAACTGCACCCCTTGTTTTAGTTAGTTTTTTAATTTCATTTTCTTATTATTCTTTTAATGGTTGTTCCATTTTAATTCAGAAAAAATATTAAATGATGTCCATAAATCATGAGAAAAATACTGGAGATACTTGAATGTGTGTAGAATTTTGTCACAATTTTTTAATTGCAATTTTAATTCTTTTTCAATTAATTTTGTATTTTTCTTTTATGTGCTTTTCCATGAATAGGAATCATGCCATGTTAACTTCTAGATTTTTATTTCCATATCAATGCTTGGATTTAATCTCTGATTATTTGTATGGTGAATGTTGATACATTGTAGGATATTGTATGATTTTTCTTGCATTTTTTAGATGATTTTAGGTATGGTTTTGAGATAGGTTTTTAGGACTTCCCCCTTATGGATTCCTCTTAGTATAACTTGAAATGTAGGAATTGTTAGGACCTTAGATTTAGGTTTTAACCCTGGTTTTTCTACCATGATCCCTTAACATACTTAGGAAGCTTTAGGATTTTTCCTAGCATTTTAGGATTGATTTTCCTATTTTCCTCATATTTTACAAGTTGATTGTACTTTAGGTGATCCTAACTTAGTTACCTCCTAGTTTAACCTCTAAAGTGAACTTTAGACTAACTCTAGGTTTCAAATTCTTTCTTGATAGAATAGAACTTAGGTATATACCTCTTTAGAACATTGATTAGGCTTTGATAGAGATTTTGAATCTTCTTAGTTTAGGTGATCCCTGTAGCTAGTCTTTAGGGTTTCTTAGAAGTTTCTGTGATGGCTTCTTTCCCCTGTGTGGTTTATTTCCTGGGCTTTGCCCTATCTTCTTTCTTCAAGTCTTGATAAAGATCTCTCTTGGGAGAGCCTAATCCTTCCCTTCGTTGGATTCTGTGCATTTCTCATGGCATTCATTAGCATAGTACATTTATTTGGTTTGCACTATCTTCCTCCTTCAAGTATTGATAAAGATCTCTCTTGGGAGAGCCTAATCCTTCCCTTGGTTGGATTCTGTGCCATCCTCAGAAGGTTGAGCTTTGGATTGACATCCATCAGTATAGTACATTCCTTTAGTTTGCACTATCTTCCTCCTTCAAGTCATGATGAGGATCCCTCTTGGGAGAGCCTAATCCTTCCCTTGGTTGGATTTTATACATTCCTAAAGAGGTTGAGCTTTGGATTGACATCAATAAGTATAGTACATTCCTTTGGTTTGCACTATCTTCCTCCTTCAAGTCATGATGAGGATCCCTCTTGGGAGAGCCTAATCCTTCCCTTGGTTGGATTCTGTACATTCCTCGAGAGGTTGAGCTTTGGATTGACATCCATCAGTATAGTATATTCCTTTGGTTTATACTATCTTCTTTCTTTATCCTATTAACATATGATCCCTCTTGGGAGAGCCTGGCCTTCCTTAGGAAGTGCTCTGTGCATTCCTCAAGAGGTTGAGCCTCTGATTGACTCCTGTGCTGATGCACATTGAGCTAACACCTTAGATTGACATCTAGGATCTACCCCAGTACCTTTATCTGTCCTATTGACATAAGATCCCTCTTGGGAGAGCCTGGCCTTCCTTAGGAAGCGCTCTGTGCATTCCTCAAGAGGTTGAGCCTCTGATGGACTCATGTGTTGATACACTTCAACTGGATGTAGCCTTGGGATGACTTCCTTGTTGCTCTTCCAGTATGTTCCTTCTCTCCTGACGGATTGTTTGTTGTGTGCTTGTTTGCCTGTTGCTTGATGCATTAAGATAGTTTCATGTGTATAGTATTCTAGGCTAGGAGCATGATTTCACTGAAAGGTTGAGCTGAGCTCCCTTTGCTTGGTTGCATATGAAGGTTGAGGTGATCCTCCCTTGCTTGTGTGTTTCCTTTTCTTCTGTGCTTGCCTTGTTTGCATTAGAAGTTGAGGTTTCCTCCTTCTGCTTGGCTGATGCATAGCATGTTTATATGTCTTTATCTCAGTATCTTGATAGCTTTGTATTTATCTGCTTTATGATTTTGGCAGTTTGTTTGTGTTTCCCATTGACATGATCCCATAGGATTCTCACTTCCTTGTTTAAGGAAGTGATGATAGACGTTTAGGTTGAAACCTTTGCATGATAACATCTAGGAGTTCCCTGTTTCAAACTCAACAATAGGATGAATCCATTGCATGACAACAGTAGGAATCTTGATAGTCTCCCCTGTTGTCCTTCCTTTCTCATCTTCATACAAATTAAAACATTAATAAAGGTTAATGAATACCGTATGTTACGAGCCTTATGCTACTTAGGAAATGATTGTTGAAGGGTCACTCTTCAACAGTCAGGATATTTAGCCTGGCACCCTTAGGGTGACATGCGATACATTCACTCCTAAGTCATAGTCTCTAGTGCAGTATGAATTACAAACATTCATAAAAAACACTTCTTCCATAAAAGACAAAAACAAACCTCAAACCCTTTTTGCCCTGTGGGCCCCTTTAATTAGGAAAACGTTTTCAGAAAAAGAGTGTCGTTAACTCTCAGTTCTACCGCAAACGATAACGCACGAGTCTCCGACGAGCAAGCTGCATACACCAAACTGCTGGAACTGTTTGTTAACCCTACTCAGGTAAAAACAGACGAATCAACACCCGTGTTTCGTTATCCCGAACTACGTAAGCTCTAATCTCTCACATTTTTTGAGAGTACGTAGGCACAATACTGACGTATTGGCGAGCCACCTTCCCATATCCTTCACCCGTAGTTAGCCGAACTACGTTGACTCTGATTTCTCGTTCTCTGACGAGAATACGTAGGCACGAAGCGCGATACTTTTCCGAGTCAATTTTCTTTTCTTTTGAGCCAGCCTTGATAGGTAGATAGTTAAATCAACCTGTCAGATAAACACAACAAGCATTGATCCCGTTGAGTACAACGGACGTGAGGGGTGCTAATACCTTCCCCTTGCGTAACCGACTCCCGAACCCAGACATGGTTGCGATGACCTTGTCTTATACCTTTTCGTCAGGTTTTTCCGATCGTTTCCTTTCCCTTCCGTGGGATAAATAACTAACGGTGGCGACTCTTCTGTTTTGTCAGCACCTTATTTTCACGGTAGCGACACATATCTCCAGCAAACTTGACCTTTTGTCAATTGCCTTACTATCATCCTTCTCGTGATAGTCAAAGCTCGTCAATTCAACCTAGCATGCATCCTTTTGGTGTTGGTGGCATTCAAATTTGGGAAGTTCCTATCATCCTTTTGGAGGTAGTAACTTATGTTGTTTGTGTTCTCTATCATCCTTTTGGTGATAGACCCTGCATCCTTTTGGTGTTGGGATTGTGTGCGTGAGTAACTATCATTATTTTGGTGATAGGTTTGTCATCCTTTTGGTGTTAGATATATGTGTGTGTGTGTTCTCTATCTTTCTTTGGTGATAGACCCGTCATCCTTTTGGTGTCGGGATTGTGTGCGTGAGTAACTATCATCCTTTTGTTGATAGGTCTGTCATCCTTTTGGTGCCATATGTGTGTGTGTGTGTGTGTGTGTGTGTGTGTGTATTCTCTATCATCCTTTTGGTGTCAGGATTGTGTGAGTGAGTAACTATCATTCTTTTGGTGATAGGTCTGTCATCTTTTTAGTGCCAGGTATGTGTATGTGTGTTCTCTATCATCCTTTTGGTGATAGACCCGCCACCGTTTTGGTGTCGAGATTGTGTGCTTGAGTAACTATCATCCTTTTTGGGATAGGTCTGTCATTCTTTTGGTACCAGATATGTGTGTGTGTGTGTGTGTGTGTGTGTGTGTGTGTGTGTGTGTGTGTGTGTGTTCTCTTTCATCCTTTTGGTGATAGACTCGTCATCCTTTTTGTGTTAGGATTGTGTGGGTGAGTAACTATCATCTTTTTGGTGATAGGTATGTCATCCTTTTGGTGTCAGATATGTGTATGTGTGTTCTCTATCATCCTTTTGGTGATAAACCCTGCATCCTTTTGGTGTTGGGATTGTGTGTGTGAGTAACTATCATCCTTTTGGTGATAGTTCTGTCATCCTTTTGGTGCCAGATACGTGTATGTGTATGTGTGTGTGTGTATGTTCTCTATCATCCATTTAGTGATAGACCCTGCATCCTTTTGGTGTCGGGATTGTGTGTGTGTTAACTATCATCCTTTTGGTAATAGGTTTGTCATCCTTTTGGTGCCAGATGTTGTGTGGGTGTGTTCTTTATCATCCTTTTGGTGTTAGATCTGTCATCCTTTTGGTGTCGGATTCGTGTGTTTACTATCATTCTCTTGGCGATAGATCTGTCATCCTTTTGATGTCAGGTTTCTTCTGTTATCATCCTTTTGGTGGTAACGACCTTTACAAAATATCTAGTATTCCACTCCCCAAACACTTTCCATTTCTTTTCGGACAAATTCAGAGTTTTCTTCATATCTAACTGACTTCTACCTCGAAAGAATAAACTCCGTAACAGTTTATCTTACTAGGTTTAAGATAATTAGATAGGGGCATCTGTCATACCCCAAATTTGTCCTACCTGTATATAAATTTCGTCTGTGTACCCACCCACTAACTATTATTCAAAAAAATATGATGTTTCTGCTCAAGGTGTTGTTGGATTGAATCATGTTTCAGGCAGGTTATCAGGCCATGTGTGTGTAGTAATGGTTGAGGTTCAGTAGAGTTTGACTTGATCATTGGTTAAAGTGGAATTGATTCAGTTACAAGTGTATGGATCAAGACAACAAGCTGAGCTAAATTCAAATGTTTCATGATGGAGGATCATTTGGAGTCTGTTCATTTCAACCAGGGTTCTTGGAATAGTTGTGATACAATTCAGTGTTTTAAATAATGTTCTTATGTTTTCAAGGCATATTCTTGACTAAGCTTTCGATTCATAATGAAAATTTAGCATTGTAGTGCAAGTGGTAAAATTCAGAGGATTGATTCAGGGATTGATTCTTGGTCGATTCTGTTTCTCAAAGTTAATTCAAGTTGCATTTATTCCAAGTTAAGAATTTTGGAATTTGGTCCTAATGGAAACTCGAAGTCCTAGTCATCATTGTTTATAATCGAAGAACTCGAGGCATTACAAGATAAATTCAAGAATATTACAAGTCCATTTACAAAGTTGTTTAGAAAATAAATATGAGGGTGCAAGAAGTAAAACCACTAAATGAGCCCATTTGCACAAAAAGAAAAAAAAAGGCCATTACTAATTTTTTTTAAAGTCCATTTTACAAGAGGTCCACACCATTACACTTCTAGCCCAATACAAAGTCTCATACAAAAGTTATATAATAAAATTAAAAAACTGAGAGCCCATTGTCAAGCCCATTTCATGAAGACTTTGACTAGATAAAAAATAAAAATACTTCACAATAACCAAGTTATTGTGCAAAAACTCTCAGCAGCCATCATACCATGCTTCTCCACATCAAATGTTGACACACACCATTCCTAGCCAATTCACAAGCCTTCAGCTACCAATTACGTGAGCCAAAACTTTATACACTCCAAGGTCGTTTCGCAACAACTGAGCATTCAAGCTATTATCACAATCTCTAAGCCGGCCACACCAACAAATGCTAATCTGCAGCAAAAACCATCACAACCTACGCATAACATTCATTGCACAAAACCTGTAAAAGGGAACTACATATCACACCCCAACAAACCGTTACACAACAATCTTGCACCGCGGCCACCCAAACGTGTCAACCAAACTTTCCAAATCAAGCCTTGACTTAAACACCAATTCCATGCACAACATAAGTTGCTGCAATGTTACGTGAAACCTTAACCAATACATCTGTTCATCCAGGAAGGACGTAACGTAAATCACAAAACCGTTTTGTCTGTACAATAATGTCACCAATTGCCAGCTCACATTTGTTTCTCTTTCCACGAATGCACTCTGTGACGTGTATAAAAGGAAGAACCTCCTTCGTTCTGCAGAGGAGGCAGAGTCTTCAAAACACGCGAACCTACAAAGAAACTCAGCGCTATAACCTTCATCATTCACCTTCAATCAAAAAACTCACAAATTCATCCCCATATCCTTCACAACCCGACCTTGATTACTCAACCTAACCCTTTTAAATACCAACACAACCAAATAAACCATAAACCCTATAACACCCTTTTCTACCCCAAAACTAAATGGCAAAATATTCACATATATCAGAGTAAAATATTAAACTCAATAAAAATCACCTCAAAGGGAATACATTTCCCAATAAATCAAATATAAGTCAAAGCTCCGTAAACAACGGGTTTTCTCAAAAGATATCAAAAATTGCAGCGGAATTCAAAAGGCATAATCCAAAGGTTTCCTTATACGGGAACATAATCAAAATAACCAAATCAAATAAAATAAGGTTTGACTCAAAGACCCCAACCCGATCTTACACTATCAGAGCATGACCCTCTAAGTCAACCACTATGGCCAACGACCCAAAAATTCAAAAGCCCTCGACGGCATCCACGACTAAACCTGATCATCTGCACGTTACCCACGTGGAGGCAACATTCAAATATGCAGAGTGAGTAAAATGATTCATAATAATCAATGTAGGAGATCAACATATAAAATAACGTCATTTTCATATTCAACATCATCATATTCATCAAGGAACATCAAAGGCCACAACATCATAATTTACTCAAGATCATCTCATAAATGCAAATGCAACAAGACTCAATGCATGTGGTACCAATCATCACAGCTCGATGGACACTGGGCCATCAACCCTCCATAGATCCCCATCAATAGGATCAATTCTACTCGAGAACCGAAGCATATCAAAATACCTCACATCCGCACAATGGATTGAACCCAAAAAAATCAAGGTCCTGAACCAAAGTTCGGATGCACATGAATGCATGATGCACACGTCAATAGTTATCCTCATAACAACATCATAGGTGCTTCATCATTCATCAAAATCATCATCATCAAAAATCTTGTCATCATAGAATCATCAAAACTCATGGAATCAACATCACAAATCATCACAGTTCCTCATGGGAATTCATCATGCAATCATGTATTAATCACATATAAATCATAATTATACTCATGGTAATTCATCATACATTCATTTAATCACATAGGAATCACAGTTACACTCATGGTAATTCACCCAGAAAATCACAGCATCAAAGTATCAAGACATCACTGAACCAGAACATAATTGACTTCCCAAACATATTAGATACAAAAATATTAGGAAAACAATTCTCTTATCTATATCATGTTATATCTGTATTCATCAGCTTTCCAACACTTTAAACACGGACTAAAACAGACTTACGAATCAAAAGTTACGTCAAAAACGATTTCGACCAAAAACACGAATAGGCGTGATTGACAGCATGCAGAATTTTCTGCATTTTTCACCGTTGGAGGCCTTCTGGACCTCCGATTTCGATTCCGTAAAAACCCAAACTCTCAGAAAATCACAACCCATTCTACACTCTAATTATCTCAAGTAAGTTTACAATTTTAACACAATTAAATTATCTAATCATTGTTTTAAGATTATGCCTAAAACCTTTAAAATTAAGGGATATAGGTTCAATCCCGTATCATATTTATGCCTCTAATTCTCATAATCTCCTTACAACTACCTCACAGTCATCAGAGTCTCTCACTATCAAATTTCCCTATAGGGTTAGACAAATGTCAAATCAGAGCTTTGGCCACGAAGGCCTAATTCCTTTAACCCAAATAAATCCCTACGATTAAAATCTCAATAATAGATTTAGGCCACGAAGGTCAAATTCCCCTTATCCCATAAATAGCCTCAAACCCTTTAAACCCTTAAATCGGCCTTAAATACATTGAAATTACACATTGAAAACAATGAAGGCAATACTCCCCTTACCTTAATTGCCGACTCTAAGCCTTCTCAAATCTTTTAGAAAACCTTTCGAAGCTTTTGCCTCAAACTTCCTCCTCAGAGCTCTAGCCTCAATTCTTTTCACGGTCTAACAAAATGAATCCTAATCCTATCACAATTCCCTTTTTGTTAAACCTAACTTTGCGCCTACAATTTGGCTTTTCCAATATTACCCTCACTAACTACTCCTGAATTGTCCAATTTGTCCTTAGTTAATTTATATTTATTTAAATTAATAATAATGCTAATATATTTATATTATATACTATTATCTAAATAAATAACCCAAATTCCATAATTCTCAATATTCCACAACAACCACCGAAAATCACCGAAATGCGAATATTCTTATTTAAATAAATTAAATAAATATTTCAATTAAATTTTGGGTGTTACAAACCCTTCCATTATAAAATTGGAACAGAGTGAAAAAGAAGACTGGGTGAAATAAAACGAAAAACCCAAAATCCAAACCAAAAACCGTGAACACTGAGAGATTCGAGACGAGGATTTCAGCCCAGATTGGAAAAGAAGAATGAGAGTGAAATAAATCGAACACTAACAAACCTGAAACCATAGACAAGCGAAGAAGGAAAGTGATGAGAATTTGAATCGAAGAAAGGAAGACGAACGAGAGTGGTTTTGTGCTGAAACGGAAGAGGTTGAGAGCATCACGTTTTTTATGCATTAAAATTTCTTTTTATTGTATTTTGGTTTTAAAGAAATGTTAAGTTGTTCTTCTTGGATTTTTTTCTCTCTGTTGCGTTATGAGACAAGCCATGCCTTTTAATTTGTTTTGAAAAAGATGAAAACTGATAATGAAGTTTGAACGGTGACTTTGTTTTCTTTATCATCAACCATGCCTCATGACCCGTTTTCTCTGCTTGAATCTCGAACCATGTTAATATTCTTGGGGGGATTGATGGACCGAGCTGGGGATTATGTTCATGGCCCATTAGCTTGGTTTGAGTCCACATTTTTGTTTTGTTGAGGTGATGGGTCCTTCAGCCCATAAGATCCTCAAGCTTGTTTTTATCCACCGCCATTTTTTTTCTATGAGTGATGGGTTTAAGGCCCATGTAATCCACTCCTAACCCACCCTTTTTTTCTTCACAGACCCGTATGTTTTCTTTTTTGGAAGCTTGATAGGCTCATTAAAGCCCATGGTGATTTTCTCATCACCAAAACGTGTGTATTTTGTTGTACACCCCTACTCTTCTTTTTATTCTTCATATTATACTAATTTCTATCTTTTTCTAAAGTAATATGCTTATTTTATGATTTCAATTTTGCTTCTACTTAGTTTTTATTTTCGAGTTTATCTTGATTTCGGTCGATGAAAATGTAGATTGTCGACTGGTCGGTGTAATCCATGATTAAAGATTAGACCATTTTTCTTTTTTGATTTCATTTCATTTTTGTTTCATATTTCATTCTCGATTCTATTTCCATTTCATTTTGGATCGATGAAGTCTTTTTATTCATAAACGTTAATTTTTTGAATTTGTTAACCTTCATCATTTCAAATCTGTAGTGAGTGATCATCGAGATCACTTTCTATACTTTGGAATTGTGATAGATTACTTTCAAATAATTAACACAAGTTTGTGATTAAGAAGAGACAGTCACCTTTTATATTCGTGTGACAAGATTACTTGGGAAAATGATCCTTAATATCATTTCTCCATCGTGTTTTTAACACGAATATTAACTTGTGCGAACTTCTATAGTTTGATCTTCGCCATGGATCGAGCTACGACGGTTTAGCGCTACATTTTGTCCCAATTCAATTCATATCAACTAACAACTAACTTTAATTTCCGTCAATGTACTCTTGTTTTAATTTCAATCAATATATCTTGACTATATTATCATTGTTCATATACTTGTTAATATTATCTTGATTATACTATTGTGGATATTATCTTGATTATACTATTGTGGATATTATCTTGATTATATTATTATATATCTTGTCATATTACTCACATTGTTCATATTTTCATATTCATATTGTTCATATCTTGTTCACATATTAAAAAACACAATAACAATTATCGAAACACTAAAAGCCTAAATTGGTGGAATGTTGGTTAATTTTCGGAGCAACGGATTATTGGACTTTATCAGAAACCCTAACTTGGAGCTTTTGTCTGATTCTTGCTCAAAACATAGTTTAGGACACTTCACACACAGACACACACACGACTTCCTCTTGGGCTACCTACAATGAACCCTTTTATTTCGTGCAATCCCATTTCAATGTACGCATTCATATTTACTTTGATTATGGTTTATCTTCTAAGAACACCCTCAGGGACTAGCGTAGACTAAACCGTTTTTAAACTAATTCTCGATTCGTTATCGAGCCATTTTCAAAGACCCTTGTAAGTCGATTGCTCGTACGCATTCGCCATCAACCTATCGCACACACTTTCAGATTTCATCATGGTTTCATTATTAGGAGCACCCTTAGGACTACTATCATTTCTCACAACCAAACCCTCGATTCATTGTTGAGTCGATTCCATTTTCAAATCAATCTTCTTTCAACTAACACGTATTGCACGCAAATAAAATCAAACCCTTGATCCAACGTCAAGCGGTATTTTCAAACTAATAAGTCGAGTGCCTTTTACGTTGCAGTCCACCTCTTTTCGCAACCAATTTGATTCAATAGTTTTCATACCGTTTTCTTAAACAACTAACGAAAGAAGAAAATTCTTGGAGTCTAACACTCCTTGAATCTTCGAATGAATGGCTCTTGAGGCGCACATTTAGGTTGTTGTTCGTTCACCCCTTTCGTCTCAAAACACTTAATTCTTATTCAAACATATTTGTAATCAAACTTACAAAAGAAAAAGATTCTTGGAGTCTAGCATTCCTTGGACCTTCGAATGAATGGCTCTCGAGGTATACCCTTGAGTTGTTGTTCATTCAATCTTTCAAATTCAAAATGTTCAACTCTTTCTTGAAACCTTTCTAATCAACTCCCGAAAGAACTGAGTTCTTGGAATCTCACATTCCTTGTATTCTTGAGTGACAGCTCTCGAGGCACGCCCCTTGGGTTGTTTGTCATTCAATCTTTCATTTCTCAATCAAAATTCAATCAATTCAAACCCTTTCTTTTCGTGGTTGTCCCCACGAACTTCAGAGACTCTGGTTCTTCATTCATTTTCAAATGTAAGATACGTAGGCATAAGATTGCGATGAACTTGGCGATCACACTTCCATCTTTTCCCGTCATTCCGTTCAAAATTCTATCCATCTTTTATTTCCCCCTAACCTTTCTCGTAGTCGAACTACGACCGCTCTGATTCCTCATTCTCGTCCGAATGAGTATACGTAGGCACAAGGGCCTAATCTTTGCCGAGCACCCTACTCTATAAACCACCCTTTTCCCTATCATTGTTGTCCTTTTATCGTACCTGTCGCTTCGCGAAAATAAGGTGCCGGCAAAACAGAAGATTCGCCACCTTTCGTTATTTATCCCTCAGAACGGGAAAGGAAACGATCGGAAAAACCTGACGAAAAGGTATAAGACAAGGTCATCGCAACCATTGTCTGGGTTCGGGAGCCAGTTACGCAAGGGGAAGGTTTTAGCACCCCTCACGTCCATCGTACTCGATGGGATCCATGCTTGTTGTGTTTATCTGATGGGTTGGTTTTATCTATCTACCTATCAAGGCTGGTCTGAAAAGAAAAGAAAATGACTCGGCAAAGCGTCGCACTTTATGCCTACGTATTCTCATCAGAGAATGAGAAATCAGAGTCAACGTAGTTCGACTAACTACGGGGTACGGGAAGGTGGCTCGCCAATACATCAGTATTGTGCCTACGTACTCTCAACAGATATGAGAGATCAGAGCTTACGTAGTTCGGGATAATACGGATTACGGGAGGTTCAGATTCATCTGTTTTATCGAGTAAGGTTAACAAACAATTCCAGCAATTTGGCGTACGCTGCTCGACCCTTGGAGACTTAGGCGTTACCGTTTGCGGTAGAACTGAGAGTTAACGACACTCTTTTCTTCAGAAAAGCTTCCTTTGAATTACGGGCCCACGGGCAAAAGGTTTGAAGTTTGTTTTCTGTCTTTTACGGAAGAACTGTTTTTTAGTTGTCTATAGTTTGCAACTAATATCACACTAGAGACTATGACCTAAGAGTGAATGCGTCGCATGTCACCCAAAGGGTGCCACACTAAACATCCAAGCTGTTGAAAAGAACTCTCCAACAACCCTTTCTCAGATAGCTTAAGGCTCGTAACGTACGACATCATTTAACTTTTATTACTGTATTTTGATTTGTTTTGAGATGAGAAGAGAGAACGAACAGGCTCAACTAAAGGGAGACTATCAAGTCCTAATGTTGTCATGCCAAGGATTCATCCTATGGTTGAAGTTTGAAACAGGGAACTCCTAGAAGTTATCATGCATAGGTTTAAACCTAAAGTTCTACTCATTACTTCCTCACCAAAGGAAGTGAGATTCCTAGGGATCATCTCAATGATAAACAGCAACGGATAAAGCGCCAGCTTAAACAGTAAACACTTAACGACTATAAAATGCATGCAATGCAAGTGAGGGAGGAAATGTGTGTGGGGCATCAGCCTCCACAAGCTCATCTCAACCTCAAGCCAGCTATGAATAACTGTAATCATACAGAAACAATAAAATGCCATCAAGCAAAACACAAACCACATAGGCAAGGGAGCTAGGCTCTACCGAATACCCGCAAGCAAAGCCATACAGTAAAAATACAAGCAGAGGGAGCAAACCAACCTCTAGTGCAATCATGCTTCTAGCTTACATCAGTCTAGATATGGACTTATTCTAATGCATCAAGCAAATCAATCAAGTCACAGCAGTACAGTTGCACAACAAGCAAACAGACAGGAAAGAAAACAAATCAACAGCTTCCACAGCCTCACAGCAAAGCAATCTTCTGACAGCAGCTCAGTCCTCAGTCTATAACTGTTCTTCAAGGCTTTCATCTCCAATAGCAAATGTCAACTTGCTTCTTCAAGCTTTCAATGCATCAAACACAAGTATCAACTTGTTCTTCAACTTCAAGCTTCAGCTCTTCATCTGATCTCAACTGGATTTTCTTCACAAGTGTCAACTTGTTCTTCTTGGTCTTCAAGCTTCAGCCCCAATGGCAGTCTTCAAATACAGAGGAAGTGCAACCTCTAGCATCTTCAATCTTCTATCAAGGGAGAAAGATTCATCTAACAAGAGCAAGGTGTGGATAATGGACAGCAGAGTGAAGACCAAAGGTCACCACTGAGCACTCCATCACCAGAGAAAGGAACCCTCAAAGGTTCTACCAATTTGTGAAGAGCCACACATCCTACCAAAGGAGGGATGAGGCCTTCACAAGGGACCTTATATCATAGGGAGGAATGGAAGTGATCAACACCTTCCATGTTTATGAAAGAAGAGAATCTATCTAGAAGCTCTGCCTACAAACCCTAATCCTAACACCTAAACAAAGCTACACCAAAAGAAGGGAAAGCTTCACACCCAAGCTTCTTAAAGAATTACATAGTATCCCAAGCTTGTCTTTAACATCATCCAAGAGCAAGCAAAGAAAAACCCTAATCTAAGGGAACTAAAGAAATCAATTCTAGTTGAATTAGCAAGTTAGGATCACCTAAAACCTAGTACTAAAGTTAATCCTAACTAAAATACTAGAACCAATTGTAAACTCCTACAAAAATACCTATGGGAACCTAATACAATCATGAATCTACCATACAAAATCCAGGGGTTGAATCATCCACAAAGTCCTAGAAATAAAACCTAGATCACAAGGTACTAAACTTAAACCTAAAACTAGAGCACCTTAAGTTTCAACTTAAAACCAACCCTAAACTTCTTCACAAAAATGTGATAAATTACTAGGGGAACATGCATATCTATTCTAGCTACACACAAATAATCAAGGCAAGAATCATCACCAAATGCTCAAAAAAAATTCACCAAACAAGGTATCACCATGGCCATTTTAATATCAATTAATATTCAAAAAATGCAAATAAAATCACAAATGCATGAATTCCTAATATTTTTTATCTACAAAATTCTAGATTCAATCATGAATCAGGGAAAAAAGTTTGGAATTAATTGAGTTAATTTCCTATTTTTTATAAATTAATCTCTAAGTCACATGAAATGATGAAAATAAAGAAAATAAAAGGAAATTAATAAAAAGCGCGTGGCAAATAGCAAGTATTAACAGTTTAATTCTTGGGTTGGGTCAGAAAGCGGGTGTAGATAACAAGGACTTCATAGGCCCAGGCGCTTGGATCCACTTGCATTTTCTTCAGCAATTAAAATGAAAGAAAAACACACACAAGCCAGGATTCGAACTCGTGCTCATTCAGTCCATTCAAAGAGTAATTAAAACGGTGAGTTTCGGGGGAGGGGTACATGGCAAAACACACGCTCTTAGATCAATGGACCAAGTCAATTCTTCAGCCTGAATGGAGGGTAAGGATTTCGTCTTCCCCAATTTGAACCTGAAACCTGCGCGCGACCAGCAATCGCCGGTGGCTTTTCCGGCCACCCCTGCAGAACCTTAACTTCCTCTACAGCCAACCATTTTCCACGATTCCTGAATGGATCTTGACCAGAATCTTCCCAGCAATTCAACCATTCCAATTATTCATCCTCAAAACGTATGAATCATGAAATATCAATCTCAACCAAAAATGGCATCTGACCTAAATCATCTCTAATCAAGCAATTAAACATCCTAAATCCAACTACTCACCCTCAGGATCCTAACCACATATGAATTTCTATCTATCACTGCCTAAATCATGCATAATCAAGAAATTCACCAACCTGTGTTTAAGCTTGTAACAGAAGTGGTTCTTGCACGATTCAGACTCCACAACAATCCATATTCACTCCAAATTTCCTCTGAAGCTAATGCACACCTCAAATTGGCTTGGTTCTGCCTTGAACTCAAAATTCGATCTCAACTTGCATTCATGAAACTTTGATCTCCCTCTCTGCAACCAGCTTCAATTCCTTCCAAAAAAATGGCTGAGTTCACTCAATGACTTATATAGAAATGATTGGGATTGTCTAGAAACTTCTGGATTCATCCAAATGAGATTTTGGATTTTCAAAATCTCATCCATGGCAATCACCATTCGACCCCCCTTGGCATGGCTATGTGTGTAATCAAATTCTCATGAGATTTTGAATGAGTTTGATGAGTAATCTTCCTTGTTTGCAAGCCAAAGGTATGAATTGGATATGTTGCTTCATCATGAAGATATGAAATGGAATGCTATGCAAATGATCCCAAATCAAAATTATAACATTGCCATTGTTTCTAAAATCATTTTTCCAATCAATTTGACCTATAATTTTGTTTCATTTGATCACAAAATGAATTATTTGAATTTTTGGCCATTAAATCCTTTTAATTCTTTCTTTTTTCAAAATTTCTTGAACCAAGTCTCTCCTTGAGCCATTTCAATGCCTCCTTGATGTATGATTAAGGTTAAAATCCCATTTGAGAAACTTTCTAGTTGAACAAAATTCCATTGAGACCTCTAAGTTGGTGAAAATGGCCTATGATCACAAATGACCTATAATCACCAAATGTCCAAAATACCCTTGACTTGTCAAAGCCATAACTTGAGTTCTACAAATCCTATCAAGGACTTATAGTACTCTCTAGAAAGCTAAGAGGACAAGGAACAACATTAATTTTGACGAAAAGTCATAGGAATCATCCTTCTATGGCAAAAGTGTCATGCAAGTTGGGTAACTTTCAAGCTCCAAATTCACATGTCTCAGATGACTTGTAACTTGTCAAAGCCATAACTTGAGCTCTACAAATCTATCAAGGACTTCTAGTACTCAAATTAAAGCTAGAATCATGCCCTACAATAATCATGTTAGGGGTAAGATGATATGACAATCACATCTTGAGCTAAACTGCCTTGAAGATAGGGGTCAAACTAGGGGATTTTACACTGTCAAGCCTTAGAAACCCTAGCCTGAAACTTCTCAAACTCTTCAATCATGATGA